>CAHIKZ030002044.1:220000-250000 GCA_903632075.3 Acanthosepion pharaonis | reverse complement strand
GAGAAGTAGTCTTCTCTTCTTTTGCCATTATTCCTTATTTGCTCACCTTGTGAAAAATTCAGAAGAATAAAAGAAATTGTGGGTGGTGGTGGTGGTGTCGTGTAGATAAGTAAAGAATAGAAAAGTATTTTCTTTTGGTATTCATTCAAAAGCATCTTCATCTTTTGTGCATACACAAACATAATACACATACACACACACACACACACACACACACACATGTATAGATCAAAGAAATTAAGTGCATGTATACACACACCACATATATCTCAGATAATTTATGTGCATACACACATATTTATCAGAGAAATTATACACACACACACACACACACACATATTGATAGTAAATATCTTTTTTTTGTTTACAGTAAGGTTCACTCTTTAAAAGGCCTAGGGCACTCGAGGTAGTGGGTTATGTTAAGAGATAGTTTATACTGATAGGAGGGTAACATAATGGTTAACTCTAAACTTGAACAAGTTAAGCTTGTAGCGATTGGGGAAACATCCTCTTAGGAGTCTATTCCACAGGGCAGTGGTTCACGAGGAGAAGCTGTTTCAGTGCAACTTACTTCTTGCTGATAGAATGTGGATGGTTTGCTTCTATGTCAGTGGTATCGCAGGTCCTAGCTGTGAAGGTTATACTTGGTGGAACCAGGAGATGGAGTTTGTCCAAGCACTTTCCATGGTAGTAGCAGCGATAGAGCAGTGAGAGACTTGCCACGTCCTGCCTGTCAGAGAGAGAGAGTTTGGAGTGTGGAAAATAATTAATCTTCAACAAGGATGTGGAGATGCTTTTGAACTCTATCAAGACTGAAAAGTGAGATCTGGGCAGCTCCTGTCTAAATATGGCTACAGTACTCCATTTTCAGCCTAATCTGGCTCTTATAAAGATAGAGGATAAGGTGCTTACTGGAGCGGTGCAGGGAGCCAATCTTTTTACTTACATTTTAGTAATGGATTGTATATAGGAATTCCACTTGAGGTCAGATGTGAGGCACGAGGTCTCCTCAAGGAGACATTCATTCATTGTGACTAGCAGTAGTTTGGGGTCTGATTGGCAGTGATTGAATGAAACCAGTTTGAATATAAACAGCCAGTTTTTCTCCATTGGGAAGTTAGTATTAGATTGGAAGTGAGGTTAGCTGCCAATCTCTGATTGTCAAGACTTTTAGAGGTGCATCTGTATATCGTCATGTCATCAGCATAGACATTTACAAATGACCAGAGTATATTCTTAAGTAGACCATTTATGTAAAGAGGGTTGATTTGAGAAGTGACTCCTGTGGGACACCTGGATTGACTGAAGGACTGGTTGTTAATAACTACCGTCAGGGAACTACCTTACAGGAAGGATTTTATAATAGAGAAAACTCTTCCTGTGATTTCATATTTGGAGAGCTTGTGTAGACAACCTTTGTGCCACACTTTGTTGAAGACCTTTGAAATATTTAATGCTATCGTCCTTGCTGTATGTGTGTCATCAAGGACCTTAATAATTCTGTGTCATGGTAGAATGTCAGCAGTGGGTTGGGCTGATTTAAACCCATACCGCTCGTTGCATAAGTGGTTGTTTCTATCTAGGTGCTTGACTACCTTCTTATTAATTAAGGCCTCAAAAAACTTACTGATGAAACTAAAGAGACTAATGTGTCTATATTGGGAGGGGAGGATTGGTTGCCTGTGTTCTTGAAGACAGGGGCATATTTTTTCCACATGCTTGAAGAAACCTTCAAGCAGTGGTTAAATAACTTTGGTAGAATTATGGCTAACTCTGGGTTGATATTCTTAAGGATGACCATTGGAATTTTGTTTGTGCCAGTGGCTTTTTTGGGGTTAAGACTTTTGATAAGTCTATGAGTTTATTGCTGAAATTGTGCTATTGAACAATATGGGACTTTTAGGAGGGATGGTCTTTGTCAAATAATATTGAGTTTGAGAACAAATATCGAGTGAAGATGAAAAAATGTCTGTCAAACAAAATTCCTATAAACCATTTTTTAAAACTAAATATGCACTACCACTTTAATTTCATCCCTTGCCAAGAAATAATTCAAGAATTCAGAGAAAATTTAGCAACTTTCAACCTTGGCAGAAAATTTTTTAAAATATTACTTTGATGAATAAATCTCTTAGATTTGGGTGGGGTTTGAAAGATTATAAGAATTACTGGTTTTATTTATAAACCACTTAATGAATTACTACCAACCAAAAGCAATAATTTAATTACATTTTAAATAAATTTATGACTTTTATTTTTTGTTCAATTTTTTGAATAATGAATTCCATATTTTAGATCCAACAAAAATAAAAATGCAGTTTGATTAACCATGAAGAACCTTGGGAGAGGAAAGCTGAATTATTGAATTGCTCTTTCACTCTGCCTTTCACTCCAAAAAACCATTCAATAATGCCACTAAGAAATGAGGGGGGACTGGGATTGGTTTGGGGTGAAAAACACTGACTAGAAGAATGATTTGACATGCCAATGTAGGTGGGGAAACTTTTGCTGTTCAAAAGATGGAGAAGGATGTTAACTGGGCAATCAAGGAAAACTTTTCAATGTCAAATTGATGAAAAGTAGAACTTCTTTTTTCATAAATTCATAATTATTGATATATATGAAATATTTTTTGCAAAATAATCTAATGTTTCTCATCAAAAGTGTTAAAGTGATTAAAGCTCTTTGTCACATAATCCATTCATACATATAGAAAACTGAAAATGCAAACATATAGATAATGAAATTTGTAGAAAACAGACAACAAAACCAAATAAATATTAATACAGAGAGCCATATTTAAAATGTTCAACAATTCAATGGAAAGATGAAATGTGGTTTTATAATTAAATTTGCCATTGTTTGAAAGCAAATTTGAGATTGAGCTTGCATTTTTTGTATCCCTGAATATAGGGAAACCTATTCTGGAAGAAGTGAAGCAACAAACTGACTTTAAATGAAGTTGGCATCTAACAAAGAAGTTAATGTTACATAATAAACTGACATTGTAAAAAGAGTTTTGTTATCCAAATAACATCATATGCAAATCAGAAATTTTGGATTGTTTCTGATAAAATAAAACATTGTGTATAAATAAGTATACAATGGATAAATGATGAATTAATAAATTTTTATGTTCATATTTTCACCCACCAAATTAAATTTAACTAAACTATAAATCAAAAAAAATTTAAGGCAGAAATAGCAAAGTTTTCTTGAACCAACAAAATGCTTAAAGATAAAAGAAACAAATCACATACAGTGTAACAAATAATATTGCCATCACTTTGTTTTATAACAATATTGATATTTTATGAAATGCAAATTTATATATTATAAAAAAATAACATTTCTAAACATACACCCATATAATATATAATTAGTGAAAAATACATGCAATCAAAACTGTCATAACTGTATATATTCTTAGCAAACTGAATATATATATATATATATATATATATATATACACACACACACATAAACACACAAGTTGAAAGGTTATGGTATTTCTTTTTCTTACTGAATTATAAATAAATATATAATATATGACCACACTTGTAGATATTTTCATATTAATGCAGATATCTCCCAGGACTCTATCCTTGGACCTATGTTGTTTTTAATTTTTTTCAATGGTCTTCCTGGTGGCATCAAAAATCTCAACTTCAGGAGAAATAAACTGATGATGCAACCATTTGTTTCTTTTTTAATTTAACTCTGATTTGTTTGATTTTACAAATTGGCAGCTGATCTAAAAATGACCTCCATTCTGTTATTATATGTAATACTTAATAATTTTAATACATCTAACACATAAACTATATATCTTTAATCACCTGAGAGAACATTTTCTGCCTTCCATCAGAGATAGTTGGAATTATTATTATTAGTGATTTGTTGTTAGATATCAGGCTAAATTTTCACTTATCACATTTGGAAAGATTTTATTGAATCAATTGCTGGGTCTGTCAACTATGAAGGGTGGTTTATTGTATTATGCTAGACAATATCAGCTCACTTGAATTTATTTTATATATTTACAAGTATACCATTTGTCCATTGTCTTATTATATTACTGAACATATATTCTGGTTGATTATTTTGTTTAGAGATTTCTTCATAAAATTCAAAGAATCTGTAATAATGTCCTAACCTGTCATCTCCCCAAAGTTTTAATAAGTCGTTCCTATGCTTTCTATAAATACTTTTATTTTAAATTTTCTGATAAACGTCTCCATCTATGGTACATTGACTCTAAAAATTTAAGCATGCTTTGTACTAGATGGATTAGAAATAATTCATTATTTTAAAGTCAAAATAAAATGATGTCCTCATAAGTTCTGGTTTTAACAGTTTGTAATCTATTTATTGTTTGATTATGTGTTTCAAGTCAGACGTTTCTATGGCATGGAAAAGGATCTGGAAAACCTAAAGTACAACAGGTTATATGATAGAATACTGGAAAACTAATTAAATTGGCTTTTTTTATTAATTTGTTTAAAGAATCATTTTTCAAAGAACAATTTCAAAAATATATATATAATACTATATTTATATAAATATATATTGCTGTCAACAAGGAATATAACATTAACTAAATTTTTGTCAACAAGATACTCAGTGAGTTGAGCAAATGACATTTTCTCAAACAAGATAATGCTCCAATACACACAACAAAAATATATAATATATATTTGATATATATATATTGTCAATGTGATGTTTTGGCCTGGTCATTTCAATTTTGTCACTTTCCCACCAGAAACATATATGGGTTCCAGTATATATTCTATAAATGGCTTCAAAGAAAAATTGTTCACATGGACTTTCTGTAAGAATAAGTCATGAGATGAATGGAACTAATATTGATGCAGGGTCTCATCATTTCAACAACTTCAGATAGTTTAGATGTAACAGTTCTATTTTCTAAAAAAAAAATTCAGGAAAGGTTATATCATACTAAAATGTTTTTTCCATTTTCTTGCATTGCATGTCAAGTTGTATATTTCAAAATATTTTTCTGAGCAAAAATTAATAGTTAAAAAAATGTCTTCTTGATAAAATGTTCTTTATCATTTTCAGCCCAGGAGTTTTTAATACATTCATAAAACACTTTCAGTGAATTATTTGAATCAGAAATTTAATAGTTTGTTTATATATATATATATTTTTTTCAAATCAATTTAATCAAACAGCAGCTTTAAATTAATAACTTATCTTACTAATGATCTTGATTTATTTAATGTACTTCTGTTAGTAAATCAATGAACTAATTCTTTTTACAGCAAAAATCCTATTACTATTTATTAAAATTATTAATCTTCTTTGCAAACTAGTTTATCTTATTAAATCCAATACTGTTAACTACTTTGAATATATTTTAATTATAAATGAGCCATATTCTTAAAGGTTATTAAGCAAAATTTTGAAAAATCATTCATATGTTAGAATAAAAACAGAACTGGCAAAAAATTGTGAGGAACAAATTTACCAATGAAAAGTATAAACATTTTTTTTTTAATTAATTCACCTCATACAAGGCAGTAAAGCCATTAAGACACAAGGGGGTGACTGGGTGGGAAAGATTAAGAAAAAACAGAAAACATTATTATGGAGTACACCTGAAGAAGAATCAAGAATATAACAGATAATGATTAACATTGCATTTAAATTTTTGAAGATCAAAGTTGGCGGGAAAGTATGAGGTCGGAAGAGTAATTCACAAGCGAGAAGTGTGAGAAAAGAAACTGCTAGGATAGAACTTAGAGTTACATTTAGTCAACTCAACTGTAAAATGTTGAGACCTTGCTGCCAATCTAGTTCTGTGCTTCAATTCATATAGGTACCATCGTAAAGAGCTCTTTTGAACTGAATTTGAATTACCATGAAAGTATTTATAAAAATGGCACAGAGAACAAACTTTGTGGTGAGAAAGTGACTGAAGCTGAGATTATAGTGAAGAGCTCATCCGAACAATTACCATGAGATATTTATAGAAAAGGCACAGAGAAGCAACTTTATGGTGGTGTGAAAATGACTGACGTTGAGATGCCAGGTCAAGACCAATAATATTGCTGATTCTTCTTTAGTTTTTATCAAGAATCTCTAAATAAATAGCAGAAGCACCAGATTATATATGGCTGAAATATTCTAAGCATGGGTGAATGATAGACTTATAGATATGTAAGATAGATTCTGGAGAGAGAAATTGTCTAGCACAACACAGTGAACCAACTTTTTTAGTAAATGACCTAGCAATGGATTCAATGTTGTCTTTTTACTTCATGTGCAGTATTTACAACATTGACAAACTACTCTATACCATTTTTGCAATATTTTATCATTTTGCTATTTATCCACCTCTCCGCAGTTACTTGATGTGGCTCAAGGTCATTTTAATGTAAGGTGCCCCATAAATACAGGCTAATGATAAAATTTTCCACTCTCTGTTAGCACTGTCACACTGGCATCAATATCGACTAATTTTTCCACTTTAGATTTCAATAAGGGAGTTACTGCTGCAGGGTTGGAATCTCTTGAGCTAGGTCTTCTAATAGCTTCAAGAACATTTGATTTCCCCAACAACTGCATTGATAAGTTACATTGGGCCAATATTTCATGAATTAATTGTATTCATATCATATCTTTCATTGCTATCTTTTATATTGTAAGCTATTTGATATAATGTGTTAAAAAAATAAAAATGTTTTAATATTCTGTAACAATTAGAAAGGAAATTTGAGATATGATAAAGAAGATCTTTGTATCATTCAAGGGCTAATTATATAGTGCATCACAATAAAGTGTTGGTTAACAAGCTAATCATTCAGACTATTTCTATAAAAGTTTAGGAGTCTGTCAATAGTTCAGGGAATTTCAGAAGTCTCTTAATCAGGAATTTCAGGAATCTATTGATAGTTTGGTGAATTTCAGGTGTCTGTCATTAGTTGTGGAATTTCAGGAGTCTGTTGATAGTCTTATCAATTATGGTCATATTTTAGACTAATCCAAATAAATATTGGTAATGATTAGATTGAAAAAGAAACAGAAGTGTCTTTGCTATTGATTTCATTCTTAGAAAAAGTCTGGAAGGATGGAACTATGAAGCTGTTTCAAAGATGGTTGAAGATAATGGGACAAAATGGTAAATATGTTGTTGCATTAAACTGATGGCACCTACTACAAGTATCTGTCAATTGTTCAAGTAATTTTTGGTGTCTGTAGATCATTGAAGGAATTTCTAATGTCTGTTGATTCTTCAAGAAATTTCTGGTTTCTTTTGATCTTTCAGGGAATTTCAGGTGTCTATCAATAGTTCAGGGAATTTTAAGTATCTGTCAATCCTTCAAGGAATTTCAAATGTCTGTCGATTCTTCAGTAAATTTCTAGACATAGCTAGCAGAACAAGGAAAATTTACCCCCATGGATTAAATGACAGGATTCAGTTTAAAATTTCCTTATAGCTTACCTGGATTGACAGGTACCTGAATAGGCCAAGTGGGGATACAATGACTGAGATGTTGTGATATTAACAACAGAGATGAAGATGTTAGTCCAACTCTAAATAATGTAATTAAAAATCCTGTATTAATTAAAGGCTAAAAAACCATCTATTATAGTTTTATAAAAATAACAAAACAAAAATAAAATGATGACAGCCATTAATGGGTTAATACAAGAAACAAAACTGACTGTATCTGTTGTCAACAAAAATATCTCTTTTGCAATCAGGAAATTCTAAGATAAACCATTATCTAAAAGATTTTTTTTTTAAACTCAAGAAAGCTGTAACTTGAAACTTGACCAAAAATGGCTTTCAATTTTTTGTTTCTAATTTTGGTTGAATGATTCAAATTACAATCTTTTGTGAGCCAAGCATATTTAGTATCATTTTTTCCTTTTTTTTTTTTTTCCTTCTTGTGTTTATTTTTTGTTCATCTCATTTGGTATCAGGTTAATACCAGATTATGATCAGATAGGGATAATTTATGAGGTTCTAAAAATCCATTCATAATATTGAGTTAATCTTTTAGATTAGCCATAGTGACATGACATTGATAGTTTATTTCTTGTATACACTCCTCCCCCTCCTCCATAGATTTCTATTTATTGTTTTTTTTTATTTTAATGCTACCTTTTAAAAGTTATAAGTAATTTGATTCTCTCTCTCTCTCTCTCTCTCTATATATATATATATATATATATATATATATATATATGTGTGTGTGTATGTATATGTATTTATATATAAAGTGCATGTATGGATATATGCATGTTTTGATATAACGTGTAATGATGTAGTGACATCTAAGTAGGGTAGTCCTCACAAATCATCAAAGATGGCACACATTGAAAGTTCAGCAAAATATTAATGTAAGAATGAGTGCAAGCAGTGCCCAATATTGGCACATCTGTATAAAAGAATGTAAAACCTTAACAAGACTAAAAAACCACATCTGCACTGTTGATATTTGAGAATAAATCAAGTGATGACATGACTCAAATTAAGGCACAACCAATATATATATATATATATATATATATATATAAGGGAAAAATTTATGACAAACTGGAAAAAGTTTTCTTGTGACACATTTTGTCCTTTAGGACTTCATTGGATGAAATTTGTTATTTTTGTGTGACTACACATGTGCACAAATGAGGGATGCTGGAAATTTAAAATTAAATTTTTTTTAATATAGTTGATTTAATTTAGATTCTTTTTCTCCATTTTATTTATATATATATATATATATATATATATATATATATATGTATGTATGATAAAATATAGTTTTATGGTATGCAAAACTTATGGGTTAAAGTGCTTAATCACAGGGATAGAGGCATGTAAATATTTATAAATAAATAGCCAAAAAACAATTATTTCACCCAATAGCCCCTAAATAGAATAATTTAAAAAACAAATAACTGTTAGTTTAATTGAAATATATTTGTGATTAGAAAATTATTTAATTAGAAAATGTAGTTATGAGGAAATATTTAATTAGAAAATGTAGTTTATTAATAAATAAGTGAAAATTTTAAGCTTTTAATTGATTAATTTAAAACAAACATTGAAAAAGTATTTTTTTTTTTGGTTGGTCATAAAGATAAAACCATGTAAATAAAAATAGAAAATACCGAACAAATAAGTCACAACGAAAATTTAATATTCAGTATATCCTCCATTTTTGCGAATTATTTCAAAATTCACTTTGGCATCCTCATTATTAACTTCTGTATGAGGGTGCATGGGATGTTCGCCCAGGATGCATAAACTGTAACTCAAAAGAGCATCCACAGTTTCAAATGTTTATAAACATTCTTTGCCATCCATCCCCAAACATTCTCGATTAGGTTTAGATCTGGAGAACTCGGTGGATGGCTCAAAAGCTAAATGTTGTTTTCTATAAAAAAAACAAAAAAAAATCCTTCGACCTTCGACCGTTGTGGATTGCAGTATTTTCCTGCTGAAAATCCAATTTTTCTCCACATAGATTAAAGGCCTTCAGTAATTACCGATGCCTTTTTTAACATGTCAATGTAACTAACAGCTATTTGACAACCTTTTATCTCTTATAACTCAAGAGTTCCATTGTACGAAAATGAACCCCAGACCATAATTGATCCACCTCCACTGAATCCTGTTGAGAAAATTTCTTTTGGGACATTTTTTGCATATCATTAACACTGAAAACAATCTGGGCCATCAAGGTTGAATTTTTTCTCATCTGAAAACAACACTTTCTTCCATTTATCCACATCCCAAGTTTGATAATCGGAAGCAAATTGTAAATTGGAGGTTTTATAGCGAAAAAGAAAAGTAAGGCCTCTGCAGCCGTTTCACGTTCCTAAACCCTTTCTTATTTAAATGCCGTCGAATTGTTCGAGAGCTGCATTCAGCATCTGTATTCACTTTTATCTGATTTGATGTTAGGTTTGAATCTCTCTTAACTTCTCGCCTAATTCGTCTGTCTAGAGATGGTGAAATTTTATTGGGGCGAACTCTTGATTTTTAGAAGCATACGTATCCGGCTTTTTTTAATGAAGTTAGCAATGACAATTCTGCTACGGCCAATTTCATTTGCAATGGCTCGTTGCAAAAGATCATGTCTTTGAATTTCAACAATCCTGCCCTGTTCGAATTTTGTTAAAAATTTACCCTTAGCCTTTTTAAAATCAGAAATTTAATACTGGAAATGAGCTAAAATAGATGTCTACATGCCTGCCTGAAGCTATGAGCACACAGAATAATTCTAAAATTTTTTCCAGTAATTTTTTTTTTTCACATGGTCTTATCTTTATGACCAACCAAAAAATACCTTTTCGATGTTTGTTCAAATTAATCAATTAAAATCTTAAAACTTTCATTTTTTTGGAGTGCATTACAGAAGCATAAGCATTTTTGAAAAAACTGTTTGACTTAGAATTAGAACAAAAAAAACTAATTTTTATTTACCGCAATAAAATCACTGATTTTTGACAAATTCAAACTTAGCAGAACCTCGACTTGTAAACAGCAATGAAGTAAGAAGGTGCCACTTATAAACGAATAGACGCTTCAAACCCTTTAATTAAATGCGTTATGCATTAGCCTGCACCGTACATCAATTTATCCAGCTTTACCTTTACTTCTGAAGAAATTGTGTTCAGTTTGTGTTCTGCATATAAATTTTCTTTTTTTATTCGAAAATTAGGGAATAAGCAAATTATCTGGACTTTAAATGATTACGACTTATTAATCAGGACAAAATCTGATTCAATTATTGACGTGAAATACGCTTTGTTCAGCATACTTTTTAACATTTTCTTGAGGCAATTAAATAACGCTTTCCATTATAAAAACGAAAAAAAACTGAAACAAATACTTATCAAATGTGTTCGTATATTGAGAAACCCTTAGATAAGCTTCGATAAAATAATCTGCTCAAAAATGATAGCTATCAAATTACGGACCTTATTACAGGTTTGAGTAAGGAAGGGAACTTATTCTTGCATTGACTTAATGTTAACTTAATGTTTCAGTCCAGTAATAATGATTTTATTTATGTTTGGTGATTAAAACGGTTTTGCATTATAAGTGCAGTGGATTCGTAGGAACAAAGAACGGTTTACAATGTTTATTTGCAAGGTAATCGAGCAAATATATATTTGAAAACTTGTACCACACCTATAGCATTGTGCAGGAATAAATTAAACTCATTAAATATCTGTATAAATCGTATATATTTATTTATCCTACTGAAATAAAAATGCAAACATGACTCATAAATAAGTGTACAAGAAAAAACCTTATTTTAGATATAAACCAATGTATGGATAAAAAAAAAAACTTTACTATGGAGAGAAAAAAAGTTATTGACAGTGTCGCTCGCTCAGTTTGAATTTAATCTTTCCCACCCCCTGATGTCTGTCACACTTTCTACCAACGACTAATAGAATGTAATACATTTAAAAATGTTCTGTGCTATTATCCACAAGTTCTGAATTATCATTCGCCATTTTAATAAGATGCACTTTTAAAATGTGCACAGAGGAAGATAGTGACATGACCGAAAATCAAAACACTTTCGTGTCGCATGCTGCTTTTGCATGAAAGCAAAAATGCTTCACCTCTGAATGAGGTTAGCGAGCTCATATAAATTAGCTTCTGCTATCCAATCGTCATTCAAGTTTCACTGAGTGGAAAGGATCGCATAGAAAAGTATGCAAACCTATTGGTATGCTCCACTAATGGAAAATCAGGAAAGGGTCCACTAAATGGACTTGATTTGGGCTTCAGCTTGTTCAGTATTTTGAGGTTTGAGAGTCCTTAAGTCTTTTTCATATTTTTTTCAATCTAGAAATAATCCTGATTGCTGTTTGACCTGGGTTGTCATGTACATGGGACTTTTTTTTTTTTTGCTGCAGAAATGGTAATGTAGCCTATTTTGACATTTTTTATTGAAAAGGTAGGAAAAAATGTGGAAAATATATCATATTTTGATAAAAAACAATTAAAGACATATGAAAGAAAAGAAATTTTTTATTTGATATTTTTCAATTGAAAAGATAGAAAAGAAATGGAAATATAGCTTGTAATTAGCTTTTAATTGAAAAAAAAAAAAAAACATGGAAATATAGGTGGTTGATATTCCTCGATTGAAAAGATACAACAGAAATAGAAATATATCTTATTTTTTGATATGTTTCTTTTTACAAAATCTGAAAACAAATAGAAATATAGATTATTTGATATTTTTCTATTGAAATAGAAGAAAAAAAATTAAAATATATATTATTTTTTTTATTTGTCTACTGAAAAATGTTGGAAATAAATTGTAATATATCTTATTTTGATATTTTTGTATTGTGAATGTTGTAAACAAATAGAAATATAGTATATTTTGATATTTTCTATTGAAATATAGAGAACAAATGGAAATATATGTTATTTTTGTTTTTTCGATTTCAAAGGTATAAAACAAATGGAAATATAGCAGATTTTGATATCTTTCCATCAAAAAGGTAGAAAACTAATGGAAATATAGCTGATTTATCAATTTTCAAATAAAAATTTAGAACACTATTGGAAAAATAGCTTATTTTGATATTTTTTTCCATTCAAAGGCAGATAACAAATGCAAATATTGCCTTTTTTTTTATTGTTCAATACAGAATGTAGAAAAGAAATGTAAATATATCTTAAAATGTTTCTATCGGAAAATAGAAAAGAAATCCAAATATACAAGATGTCCATAAAGTTAGTGTTCACTTTAAAAATTATAACTAATGGAGTCAAATCTGGCGAACGTGGAGGCCAATAAAACTGTCCACCATCTTCCGATCCATCTGTTAGGAAATTCCGGATTTAGAAACTCTCTAACACGCAGAGTAAAAATGACAAGGAGATCCATCTTGTTGAAACACTGGATTATCTTTCAAGTTTAATTGTTCAAGCTGCGGAATAAAGTAATTCTGCAGCATATCTGAATAGATGTCATTGTTAATAACACGATACTGAAAAAATATGGCCCCTATGATCCGATTTTTTCTGCAAAGCACACCACACATTAACTTTTTTTTTTCAGTCCCTTTCATGTTCAACATTTGTTTTCAGTTCCCCAAATTCGGCAATTATGCCTGTTGACCTTGCCACCAATGTGAAATGTTGCTTCATCAGAGAACAGTAAACTACTTACAAATGCATCATCATTGCCAAATTTTCATTGAACTGATGACATATACAGTTATCTCCATAATAATCCTCTACTAGCAATTGTTGATGTAATTGAATTTTGTAAGCTTTCATGTGAAGTTTTGCCCACCATCCCCTTATTAACACTAGACTTTGGGAGCCTGAGCTCTAATTATGCACGTCTTACAGACTTTCTTGGATTTGTTGTAAAGGATTTTCTATGGATGCAACACTTTCATCGCTGATACATGGCCTTCCAGACCTTGGCTTATCATGGACGGAGCCTGTCTCTTTAAATTTTTTCATCCATTTAGCAATAGTGTTCCTATGAGGGGTTCTTTATTGTATTCAATTCTAAACTTTCTTTGTACAGCAATAGTAGATTTCAGTTCAGCCAACCAAAGACAGTTTACTTTTTCCCTCAGTTGAAGACATGGATCAAATTGATTCTGGAAAAAAAAAACTATTTTTTACTGATCTAAAAATTGTTGCAAATTTTGTGGTAAAGAATTATTCAATAACTATACTTAAAACTAGGTACATTAAACTTTATAACATTTTTTACAGATTATTTCTATTGCAAGTACAAATAAAGTTATAAATTTTTTAAAGTGCACACGAAATTTATGTATTTGGGCTTTATCCGTAATATAAAGTGAATGCCTTTTAAATATAATTTTAAGTACTCAGTAATTTTTAAAATTTTGAAAAATATTTTCCATAATCAAATGTTTTATTAAATTTGAGATACTTTGGCTCCAAATTTATTAAAGTTATTTTCTATGCTCTTATTTTCTGATAATGTTGTGTATGGACGTTTATACACTTACAAAAAAAATCAAAATTCTTTTAAAAATATTGGTGTTTGATGATTTGCACTAAGCTTTTCCATTTATGATTAATAAATGTTGTTTTTACTTAATAACAATATCATCTAAAAGGGTGAAATTAATATGGAATTTTAAAAGATTTCAAACTTATTGTAATTTTAAAAAAATGAAACAATTCTTGTAAAATTTCATTATTCATCAATAAAATTTTTTTTCTTAAGATAATAGTGTGTATAATATATATAATATATATCATATTTATAAAAGTAATTAGAAGCTTTTCTAGATAAATAATGTTTTATTTTTAGTGCATTTTTTATTTTAGGATTCAGAGCAAATTTTTGGTAAATGGTGTTTCTTTTTATAAAAAAAAAAAAAAACCCAAAAAACTGTTGATTTAAATTCTCCAAGGAGTTCTGATTTTAACTAAAGGAAATAAAAAATATAATTTCTCAAAATTTCATAAAATTAAAAATGTTTGATTATTGGATGTGGGGGGGTAATAGATGCAAAAAAAAAAAAAAATATTTTTTCCCAAGATTTTCTAAAAAAAATGAAAAAAAATTTTTTTTAAATATTAAGGAAATTGATAATTTAAATTCTCTAAGGACATCTGCCTGTAACTAATATAAACATTAAGTTCTACAAAAAACAATTTCTTGAAATTTCATAAAATTAAAAAAGTTGGGGGTAACTGATGTAAAAAAAAAAAAAAAATATTTTTACCAAGATTTTCTAAAAAAAAGAAAAATTCTAAAATAATTTAATTCATTCATTTATGAATAAGTCCTGAAAGTTTTATTAAAATCTGACAATTCTTTGCAAGAATTTTCAAATCAATGCAAAAAAAAAGATGCTAAAATTTTTCAGACTCATCTTTGCCACTCTCCACACACACACACACACACACACACACACACTGACAAAAAAAAATACGATTTTTAATGAAAGATTTGAATGCTTTAAAAAGGATAAAGAAATACGATTTAAAAATCAAAAAATCCTTTGGTCTTTCATTTTAATAATAACACAAAGATTTTGAAGTTAAAACTTTGATTTTATTAAGTTTGGGGCATTTTTTCATCATGGTATGCTAATTTTTTAGCGAATCAGTGAATGTACATATGTGTGTGTGTTTGTGCACTCGTGCCACACACAGCTGATAATGTCACTTGTATTCCAAATTTACACCAAAATATGTAAATGGTGTCATGGTAGCATGCTACTGTTGAAGATCATTACTATTATAGTGATTTACTAGGTGTAACTTAGGTGGGACACAAGGCCAATAGTATGGAACATCCAGTGAGTATCGAACTACACTACATCAAAGCACCCAAGTTTCAGCCTTATGGGGGGGGGTGCTCACATCTCTGGCCTTGTTCCAAATAAAGTGCCAGTTTCACTTTTAATCCATATTTTTATTAAATTCAAAAGATAAACTTTTTTTCTTTTCTTTTTAAACATATTTGAAATGCAACAATTAAAAAATGTTAATAGGGAGAAAAAATATGTTTACACTTGAGATATTTCTCCCCCCCACCAAAAAAAAATACCTGGGATTTCTTGCACCTGTCCAAGTACAAGGAAACTAGCACAATTTTCTTCTTCATGTAACCTGCTTTTGTAAAAAGATCTGCTTCTTGGGTTTTATGCATAACTTTTTTTCATCTTCGTATATAAAATAAAGAAACATTTTTGTGGGAGGGACGTTCTAGTTTCTAATGTTTCTTTTTTTTTGCTTTTCCTTTACTGTTTTTTGTTTTGTTTTTGTTTTACTTTTTTTTTCTTTTTCTGTTTTTTATTTTGCAATATGTGGATGTTTTTTTTTTTTTTTTTTTTTTTCAGTTTTACTTTTGGTACTTTTCTTCTGCACTTGCATTCTCCTCTACTCTAACTACTCTTCACTCTTTCCATCGCTCTTCCCACTCTCTTACTCTACTCTCTCTTCCACTCTACTCTAGCTACTCCCTCTCTCCCCTCACTTTCTCCTTCTGTCACAACTCACTCTCTCCATCTCTCTCTACTCTATCTACACTTCTCTCTCACTACTCTAGCTACATTTATCTCTTTCTTATTTCTCTACTCTAGTTACACTTCTCCCCCACTACTCTCCACTCTCTCTCTATTGTAGCTACTCTTCTCTCCCCTTCTCTACTCTAGCTACTCTTCTCTCCCCTATTTAAAGAAATTTCTCTCTTTAGCTCTAAATAAAACATCCCCCTCACTACTCTAGCTACTCTTTTTCTCTCCCTCAAAAAACACACCTCTCCCTCCTCTAGCTCCCCTTTACAATCTCCTAAAAGGATTTTCTCTATTTACACCTTCCCTTTATCTCCAACACTAAAATTTCTCCCTCTCTCTCCCTCTTTTTTAAAAAACAACTCCCTCTCTCTCTCCTCTGCTTCCAAATCTCCCTTTTCTCCTCTAATTGAAAATTCCCTCTCTTTTTTTAATCTACACCTCTCCCCTCTTGTCTAAATGGAGCAAATCTTATAAGCTTTAGCTACACCTATCTCCTCTAGCTACTCTTCTCTCTCCCTCTAACTCTATTCTTTTCTTCCTCTTCTATCTCCCTCTCTACTCTAGCTACTCTCTCACCACTCTATTATTTTCTCTTCCCCTCCCTTCACGCTCGCTTATTCTGCTCTATTTTCCTCTCTCTTTCAACTTTCTTCTTTACTCTCTTCTTTCTTCCTTACTCTCCTTTATCATTCTCTCTCTCTCTTATTTTTATCACTCTCTCTCTATTTTTATTTCTCTTCCTTTTTCCTCCTCCTAATTTTTACCCCTTCTTTTCCTTCTCTCTAAGGAGATTGTATCAGATCCTCCATTTCTATAATCATCTTCTTCCAACTCAAGAAAATAAAACTCATGATGTTTGCATCCAGCTGCTGTTTATTGTCATAGCTTGCATTCTTTTTGATTTCACTTCATTTTCCTTGCCTTTATTTTCTTTTTGATCTACAACAAAAACAAAAAAACAAATAGGAAACAATTTATTTTTCTCTGTTGTGGTTGGAAGTTACCAGGGAAACCAAATTATTATGTTTAACATCAAATGCATGTCATTACATGGCTTTCCTTTTTTTCTGCATTTTTTTTCTTAAATTGTTTCCATTGATGATATCAATGATTAAAAGTTACATCCTTCCAATTCTTTGGGGGGCAATGGCACCAAAAAAGATTATCTTTTGAAACTCAGCCTCATTGCTTTCTTTCTATTTGTAGGGACAGTCATGTCCCTACAAATAGAATTTATGGCGCTAAGTAGTTGGGCAATTGGTACTTGATGTACTTTGGTGTACCAATTTACTTTGTATACACTGGTGTACATATTTACTTTCTGTAATCTGGTGTACCAATTTAAAAAATGCATTTTAGTGTACCACTTTACTTTGTACAACCTAGCATACCACTTTACTTTGTGCACCCTGGCATACCACTTTACTTTGTGCACCTCAGCATACCAATTTACTTTGTGTACCCTAGCATACAAATTTTTTTTGCACTCTGACATACCAATTTACTTTGTGCACTCTGGTGTACTAATTTACTTTGGCATAGTTATTTACTTTGTGCATTTTGGCATACCAATTTACTTTATGCATACTATTTTACTTTGTGCATTTTGGCATACCAATTTATTTTGTTCACTCATGCAGTTACTGTTTAAATTTTCATTTTTTTCCCTCTTCTTTTTTCTCTTCTGTAATTCTTAATTATATTCATCAAATTCTGTGTACCCTTAATAATAAAGTCCTCCTTTTTTTAGTGTACCAACTTCTCTATGCTTTTGGTTAAATCAGTGATGATGACGATGATATAGTTTGGGTAGGTTTGTTAATTCAATGGCATATCAACCCTCGTAGGGATATTTAATGTCAAATATAAGTATTATAGGAAAAAAAAATCACAATAATTTAATATATAAGTAAACATGTCAGATTTTCATTAGAGTCAAAAAGGTAAACCTAGGTTGAGTCTGTACCTGAGCCTGCTAGTATCCACCAAGAAAGTTGTCTTTTTTGGTGGGTCGAGGGTGGGGTCTTAGCTATCTCCAGGGGATGCAGTTGGCATATTTTAAATCCTGTTAACATGGCATCTATAGAGTATCAGCTTTTGGCTGTTACTGCCTAGTCATATAAGGTAGTATAATTTTCCCTAGTGTTCCCTTAACAACCTTCTTCAATTATTGTGGTATGCCAGTAATGAGAACTTTTGTTTAGATATGTAGCATTAGCAAAAAAAAAAAAATTATTTTACATTAGGGAATATATGATGTGTTTGGCAGAGGAGGGACATATTCAACATCTGATAATTTTGCGGCAATACACACTTAAAGGTTTTAGGAAGTTTTGATCAACATTTCTTTTCATGGTTAGTCGTAAGAAATTGTAAATGTAGGAATATCTTACACTTAAGTAAAATAATAACAATAATAATATTTATTAAGAATTTATTACAAGAAATATCAAATTTTATGGAAACATTGTTGACAATTATGGATTTAGTTACATAACAAAGAAATAAAAATAATGCAAATTTTGATGCTATATGTGATTCGCTTTTAAGTATTTTTCACTTTCTCCTTTGTTATTGGCAGCGTTTTAGAATACTTTGGCTGCAATGCTAAGTTTTCTTAGTTGAACAAACTGGAGCTATTTCAATTACACTTTGTTACCTCTCTTTTCCATTGTTATTTTTAGATCACTTTCTTCCAGTCATTTTGATGGGCAATAGTGAAATTCAGAAATTTACAATGATCTCATTCCATTTAAAAAATAAAGCCTGTAAAAAGGAATATTTTAAATTAATATACGACCAAAAATGCTTTTGACAAAAAAAGCTTAATGGTTTCACTATAATTATGCAACAATAATATATTCTGCAGACAAATCTAGAGTTTGTTACCTCATCTCATTGCATAACTACAAACTATAAACCTAAATTGAGCTTGAAATATTGTGTAAGCAGTTCTAATTTTTTAATTAGAATAATCTGCCTCTAATATATATATATATATATATATATATATATATATATATATATATAAAAGTTAATGGTCAGAGTTGAACCAGACCAAAAAGTAGTATTAAAAAAATCAATACACATGAAAAAATAAAGTAGAAATAACAAATAAGAAAAAAAAACTTTAAAATCAGAAGGTCAGTTGAATCCATATCTTGGTTTCAACTTTAAACACCTCTTAATGCTTTTTCTGTTTTTAATTATTATTAATAAGTTTGAAACCAAGGTAGCAGATTAAACTCACCTCTGATTTTTTTAAAGTATATATATATACAAATGTAAAAGAACACAGAATAAAATTTCAATGTTCAAAACATTATTATTTAAAAATTTCATTTTTCAATAAAAAAAAATAGAGCAATAAATATTTATAATGCAGTTACATTAGAACATGTAAATATCCACTTATGGATATTTACATGTTCTAATGTAACAGTGAATAATTATATATATATATATTGATGCATTGTTTTATTAAATAATATAGACAAGTTGTGTCTATTTTAAGTAAGTTCCTTTCATATTGTCTGATAAGCTTTATAACATTATCATTGAAAGACAAAAGGAAATCACCATATTGATACATGTTTAAATCCTATCTAAGCTTTCGGCTTACATCAGCTATTATCAAAGATGACGATTGTATTTCAATATATCAAACAATACACAGACGAAACAATAATGATAGGTTGTTTTTGTTGCATGAAAAATTTCAAAGCAATGACAAACTTGTGTATACGAGACGTGGAAGCAAAAATCGCATTGTAGCTCGTGACATCACATATAACGAAACGAGAGTGAAAATGAGTTGTATTAAGTATGGGAAGCCATTGGTATAAACCAATGGCTTCTGCTATCAATTATAGGCATTTAAGAATATTTGTGGAGATTTCGTAGTTTATTTTGTTCAGCTTAGGTTTCAACTGTTTTCTGTATAGAGCTTCAAGAATTTTTAGTTTTTGTTTTTGTTATAGTTGTGTTTTCAATGAGGATTTTCCATATAATTGTGTTTCAGAATATGTTTGTAATAAAACAATATAAATTAGTTTTATTGTGTACACTTTATGCAGAATATATTTCTTTTTTCGAATGATGTAAAAATTGTATATTTTTCTACAATTTGAAAAACTTTAATGCTGGAATAATTTAAATTATCCAAATTTGCCAGCAAAATAAGTTTAAGACTGGATAGGTATGATGCAAATTATTTGCTAAATTCGTGGTCACTTGGTTGGTCATTAATGCATTATATAGTGTAATAACTGAGCATTGTTATACAATTAATTTGCTATGGGAAAGCTTCGTAGTCTTAGCCCAGTGACTAGATCAAAAATAGTGTTACTTCATCAACAAAATATTTCCTTTATGAACATAAGCAAGCAATTAAAGTGCAGCAAAATGGCTTGTGTTCAGGCTTGGAAGCTTTACCAGGATACTGGACAATATAAGGATAGGCAAAGATCAGGAGCCCCAAGAAAAACAACAGTGCAACTGGATAGACGAATTCATAGGCTTTCCCAAGGTAACCGAATGCTGACGGCCGTGGACATTTGCAGCCAATTATCTGGTAAAACTTATCTGACGTTAGTTTTACACAGCAAACTGTCCAAAACCGTCTAAGAGAATTTGAATTATTTGGGTGCATTGCTAGAAAAAAGCCAATTATTTCAGAGAGGAATCAACTCAAGCAGCTGAATTTTGCAAAAAGTCACATTCAATGGACAGCTGACGACTGTTGTAGAGTTCTTTGGAGTGACGAGTCATGCTTTTGCATCTTTGGATCAGATGGAAAAACCTTTGTCAGATGCCGCCCAACCAAGGAATTCCATCCTAAATCTGTCAAAAAGATGGTGCAAGCAGAAGTTGTGTGTGTGTGGGGGGGTGTAATGGTGTGGGGTGCGTTCAGTAGCTTTGGTATTGGTCCAATTGTTAAAGTTGATGGAAAACTCAACAGTGTAGGCTATATGCAGCTAGTTAAGGAACATGTTCTGCCATATTTGACTGACCAAATGCCACCTGGAGCTATTTATCAACAAGATAATAGCCCCATTCACAAAGCCAAAAAAGTAATGCAATTTTTGATCACCATAATATGGATGTCATTGAGTGGCCTCCACAGAGTCCGGATCTTAATCCAATTGAAAATTTATGGAATTATATTTCTAAAAGAGTTCATTTAAAAAAAAATTAAAATATTCCAAATTTAGCCCAATTATATGATTATATTAAGCAAATATGGCAGAGCATTCCAAATGATTTTTTTTTGCTTTTTTATCAAGCTCGATGCCTAGGTGATGTGAAGCTGTAATTAATAATAAAGGTTACGGCACTAAATATTGATAAATTTTTTTTTTTTTTTTTTTTTTTATAACTTTTTGCTTTAAATATAATAATACCCATGCAGTCTTAAACTTTTGTTTTTGCAAAAATTTGGATAATTTAAATTAATCCAGCATTAAAAATTTTTCAAGTTGTAGAAAAATATAATTTTTACATCATTCAAAAGAGAAATAAATTCTGCATAAAGTGTAAAAAAAACTAATTTATATTGTTTTATTAGAAATATATTCTGAAATGAATAAAAATTTTCTACTAATGTCCCTCTCGAATGATATCGGTTCAAAATCATCTCGTTTGGCAATTTATTACTTACACATTTTAACATAAATGATAAGCAGACGGTTTTGGTATAGAATTTATTATACCAACCTGCTTTTTCACAGAGGGAAAAAGTTTTAATCAATTATTCTTAACTAGCTGAAGTACTTACTTTGCAACTAGCAAATTAATACTATTTTTGACAAAGTTTCTCTTTTTAATAAGATAAAAAATCTAAGTGTTACATTCTCTTGAAAAAATTATATTAGTGAATAATAATAAATATTATTGAATAATATTAAAATTCTAATATTGTCATACAATAAATTTCACTTGATTTGAGCAAACGATTTGTAGCTCTTGGCATGCCTTTTGTTTTTTTTTTTTAAGATAATTATTAAATGATCCAGTTTTTTAATGTGACAGATTTTATTTCTTCAAATGTTATTTTTAGTGAATACCTGTGTTTGGGTGGAGGCCCTGATTTTTAAACATTGTATATTACTTCTAAAAATTGGTGTTCAAATTCTGGCTGAATTTTTTATGTTCACTTTCACATAAATACCCTCTAGAAAGCATCTCTTCTATCTCAAACTGTTGGTAAAAGGCAGGGCAGAATGGATTTTCTAGCCATAGTTGGCAACCAGTCTAGGTGAAGTACAACATTGAATTCAAAATAGTACTGTTAAATGTCCAACACAACAAAGGCAGCAAAAAAGGTCCAAATCCAGTCTCACACATTCAAAAGGCAGGAAAGATGGGTTGGATACAAATTAGAAATTACAAGTCCAAGGCGCAATATAAAAGAATGTAAAAAAAGCTCAACTCACAGATTCTAACGCAGCACATTCACTCTTGCTCACAAACTAAAAATCCCCTTTCTTGTCAAAGAAAGCAACAGCTTTCATTGAGGAGGTAAATTTTTCAATAGGTTGCTATAGTTGGGGAGAATAGAAAAAAAATTACCATATGTGAGGCAGTAAATATCTCTGATTTATTATTTTTAATTTTTTCATTCTTTCTTTTTCTGGTAAACATTGCACAAACACTTTTTTGTGGTAAGTGATTTTCCCATTACCACACAAAACTAGCCTGAACATGGACGGGGTCTGTTAGGCTATCTTGCTCTGGACACACCACTGTTGTTATGGCTACATTACATGTGGTACCCCTCCAATGACCCTCATGGATTACAGGACATGTGGTGTGACCTTTAACCAAAGGATTATTGCCTTTGCTGCCTAAATAAACCATATTTAAATGTATATATATTTATAACATGTATTTTATTTACATAAAGAAAAAACTAAACAAGAGGTACAGAAAATATATATTTATATATATATATATATATATATATATATATATATATGATTTTATTTTAAAACAAAGTAAAAATTAAATATAATCATGGACATATTAAAATAAACATTTATGTTAACAATTCAAATAGAATATCATTAAAAAAAATTTTTTCTGTATATTTTTTTTTTATTTTGTTTCTATATCCATATATTTTTTTATATATATATATATATATATATATATATATATATATATATATATATATATATATATATAAATATATATATATATATATATATATATATATATATATATATATATATATATATATATATATAAACTCCTTTGAAGTATTTCAGGGCTGCCTTTGCTAAAATTTCAAAGAACTTATTAACTGCAGTATTTCAATTTGCTAATTTGTTGATTTTAAGAAAATATAAATAAACATATTATAGATGTGACCTCTATTCAACCATTTTGCAAAGATGAAACAAGGAAAATCAATTAAAAAAATTCAATTAATTGGAATCTTCATTATCTGTAAGTCAAAAATAACATGGCACCGAATGACCCTATTGGGTTACAGGATTCATGACGTGTTGAGGTGAGGGGCTTGACTTTTGTGTCTCTTAAGTGGTACCTGAAAGGTAAGACCTGTGCTACTTAGATAAACATGTCGATGTAAGAAGTCTGGGTATACATCTTTTGATAGATGTTTCTAAAGTGTGTGATGAGTATAAAAGATGACCAAAGGAATTTGCTCAAAGGAATGTAAAGAAAGATCTTCAAAGTTTAAAGACCAACTTTGTTCCTATCCAGTTTTAATTAATATTGGAAAGATAATGTACTGATCCCCAGGAAACAAAAAAAATATCTGTTTCACATGTTGTCTGAATCAGTTTAAAAAATATTTGTAAAAGCTTAATACTTTGAAAGTAATAACAAACTTGAAAATATGTAACATTTGTGTGTGTGTATATATATATATATATATATATATATATATATATATATATATATAATATTTGTGTATTTAGGCAGCAATCCTTCTTTCATGCACATTTCATTGAATACAACAGACGACAAAGTGCTTTGATTAAGTTTTTTATACAATTTCTTATGTGATCTAATATTTTTTTTCTTTTCAGATGATAAATTATATAAAAATGTCTGTAAATAATTATATAGGCCATACTACATGATTGACACACGAAGACTCACTCTACACCTTTCTGACCATAGCTCAATTAGATCTCATTTAAATATTCATGGAGACCTACCAAACCCTATTTGTAACATACTTGTTGACAACACAAATATAATAGCATCATCTACATGCAAAAAAAAAAAAAAAGGCTAAAAATAATGGAGGCCTTATTAATAAAAGTGAAAAAAACAACACTTAATAATATCAACTAAGAACATGGATACAATATCTTTTGAAAAATGAAAAAATTATATAAATACATACATGCAACAAACTATTTCTTATTTAACAGTTAAAATATTTCATCCTTGAAAATGGCTAAATGTATAGCCAAAAGCGCTTGGAAAAAAAAGAACATTTAGTTAGTTTTTATATAATTTGTCATCTTTAGAAATTGTTTTGTTTAGGTTAGGATGCAAAACTTAGCAGATCTGTATATTTTAAAAAATCTGGGAACAATTCACATTTATAAAGCACTATTCAACTTTGCTTGATCATTGAGGCACTCCATGGCTGAGAGGTCTAAAGCAGGTCGTATATATATATATATATATATATATATATATATATATATATAGTTGTGTAGTGTTACTGACATGAAGGAAGTAGTATGTGCTCAACTGCCTCATGGGTAACAGCTGTATCTATTTATAGTCTTTGTGACTTCATATGTAAATAAATCACCTCATATCCCTGTACCGAAGAGGTTTTATCCCCTTATTTTTCCTGTATTACTTGTGGTTCCTCACTATCTTCCTCCCTTGCCTTAAGAGATTGTCTAGATATAGGAGGTTGTGATGTTTTTCTCTTTTCATAGGAGTATTCTTCTAACAATTGTTCATCGTCAGAGTCTATATTACTCTCAATTTCTCTGTCATGTTTGTCTTGCTTTGAAATAACCCTTTTTGCTTTCATTACTTAAAGGCTCACCGTACATTTCTTTATGGCTATCGTGTTACAATCTAACTTGGTCTGCATGCACTAATATCCCATTTCCATTTATTTCTATTATCACAGTGTTCTGTCCACTTTGCATTATGAATCTTGCCTCTTGTAGATTAGATTCACTATTCCTTTTATAAACCACAGTTTTCAAGGTCAATAGGGTTCTAATTTGTCTGTCCATGAGGGCGGACAGGCTTTTTGATCTTCCAGCATGTGGTATTGTTCTATAGCTTAGCAACAATCTAGGGAGAAATATTTCTATTTTTTCTTTCTGTTGTACACATATTTTCAATCCGTTTTTTTATAGTTTACACCATCCTTTCTGCTAATGTGTTTGATTGCGGATGGCACGGTGGGGTTTTATATGGTTTGCATCCAATTTTGTTCAACCATTCCTCGTCACAGAACTCTGGAGCGTTGTCAGATACTAGCATTTTCAGAATTCCATTTCTTGAAAATATGATCCTTAATGCTTCTTGCATGGTTGAACTTTTGTTTGAAACCTGTATTACTTCTGGCCAGCCTGAATATGAATCTACCAGTATTAGTAATAGTCCCTTTCCGTTAACATGGGTATCTTCCATGTGTACTCTGTGCCAAGGTTGGGACTCTTTAAGCCATGTATGTGTTTTTGTCTGTTTGAATTTTCTTCTTTCATTGCACCTTTTGCACCTTTTTATGTATTCTTCTATATCTGTAGAATAGCCTGGCCACCATGCCTCTAGCCTTAATCTCCTTTGTGTAGATGTTATTCCACAATGAACATCACCATGTATGCTTTTTTTTATAATTTTGCTCCTTTGTGTTGCTGGTGGAACCACTGCATCTCCATTACAAATTACACCCTTTTCTACAGTTAACTTGTCTTTAACCTCTTTAAAATGCCTGTGAGCACTTATTATTTTTCAATATACTGTTCAATATGGGATATTGCTTTGTATCCTTCTCTTTCTCACTTTCAGAAGTAATGAACTTCAATCTTGACAAAGCATCTACATGTGGAATGGTACACACACACACACACACACACACACACACACACATATATATATATATATATATATATATATATATATATATATATATACCTGTCTGCATAGTGAAGCTATTCAAGCCCTGTTGCAAACATTCCTCCTCAGGTACATTTGTGCTTGTTCAACACCCACAGAGTCCACCTGTTGTTTATACCGCAACTATGCTGAGTGGACCTTAGAGTTTTTGAGAGAGGCCACATTATCTGGCATGATCATCAGTTTGAACAAGACCGGTACATTCAAATTCTTATTCATGATAATTTGTGACTTTGTGCTAGCATACGCATTGAATATTACCCCCCCCCCAGTGCTACACTCACAAGTTTTCGTTTTTGATCCTTTCAGATGGAACTGTTTGTTCTATTTATATCTACCTGCTGCCTCTTTCAGTCCATAACTCTCTCAGCCTGTTTTATCTCTGACTCTTACTTCTTATCTTTGGAGCTCCCTTTTAATTTCTTCTTTCCTGGCTACCTATAATCTTAAAAAATTTAAATGTAATACCAATCGCCATCTTGTCTTCCTTAATTTTGTTCTTTTATTGTCCTTTCTCATCCCAAAAGTCTCCTCATTCGCTTTCACTTCCAGTAATCCCTTGCATCTAAGTCACATTATCACCTTGCTTGGGGTGAAATGATTAAAAAGAAATATTAACATATATTGCATATGCATATATATTGTGTTTGTAGATAAAAGCACCCCTCCCATTTCCACATATAATGGTCTGGGGATTTTATTTGGTCACTAAACAGATATCATTGAAAATGTAGCCAAAAGCAAAAGTCGGTATCTCATTGTATATTTGCTTTAAGGATGGGTGTTATTTATATTTCTTTGGTAGAGGAAAAAAACAAATTATAACTAGAAAAATATAACAAAATAAAAGTACAAAAATAGAAAAATAACTCAACACAGTGTTTGATCTATAGTGTTAAATAACAGGAAAACAGGTTTTGAACATTGGAATTCTTTTTTTAGTGTACCTTATAAAATGTGTAATCTTTCACGTAAGTCATGTAAAATAAGCTGTAATTCCTGGAACGGCGAACTTCAAAAATCTAAATGCAGTGTCAATTGTTATCTACTGTCTTCTTGATTACTCTTCAGCTGTTCTCGCTCCTTGATAATGTTTTACTCTTTTCTTATTCTTTCACCCTCAGTAACCACTTGTGTTTTAGTGGCTTACTACCATGATTGGGGTGAAATCATTAAAAAAATAATTCTATGTACTATTAATTACTATCTAACCATTTTGTACATTTTTCCCTTGTTATCACTTTTTGATTAGCATCATTACTTCCCTTTAATTTGTCTCATCAGTTTACATTTGGATTGACTAGATTTAACCCTTATTTTCTATGCTAACAGTTTCTTTTCTCACACTTCTTGCATGTAGAACTCTCTTCCGGCTCCATATTTTCCAGCCAACTTTGATCTTGTAAAATTCAAATGCAATATCAATCGTTATCTACCATCTTCTTCATTACACTTCTATTGTTCTTGCTCCTTAATAACGTTTCTCTTTTTTCTTATCCTTTCACACTCAGTAAGCTCTTGTGTCTTAGTGGTTTTACTACCTTGCATGGGGTGAAATGATTAAAAAAAAAACTTTTATTACAATTAAATATTTTCACAACAGGTAATGGTGGACTACGCAGCAAATAAATGATGAAAGCATGGTACTGTTCTTGTAACTGCTGTGCATGAATTTGGGAAGATGTGATGTGAACAATGTCTCAGAAGTTCCCAACTATTGATGCAGTTTATGTTTGCTAGGTGTTAGAACGGATGTCATAACAAGGGAGCTAACTCACTCCCTAGATGGGAACCAGTTTATGTCCTTTGATCAGGACTCTATAGAACAACTGAGAAAAAAAGGGATTTCAAGATAGTGGTCACGCATCCTCACTTGTCTCATATTGAACTATTAATCTACCAGCAATCAACTAGTCATGTTTTACATATATTATTATCCAGTAGTAAATAAAATGTATGAAGGTTTGTATTGTGTGTTTGTTCTTATTTGATGCAGATAAGAACACTCGGCAGTGCAACAGCATGATCCAATGATTTGCCACGTTTTGGATATAGATGGTGTCATCATCAGGATCCACAAAATGCTGTTGATGAACAACGACATCATGAGAGTATATCTCGTGCTTGATTTTCTTGATTCCAGCATAAGCAACAAAGTTGACATTTTTAGATTCTCTGCCAATCTATCGCGGCTAAGAAGCCTGCTCGATACCACTGAATGCTCAATGGCCAGAGCACCACTGGTCACATTGATATTTAGAATGAAAAACCATTTAAAGATATAAAATGACAGTTTAAGTGAAGAAGAACTTTAACATTATTTTATTTGAAGGATTACCATAAAATGTTGATAATGACATTAAGTGAACAAAATCTTGATAATGAACAAAATTTAACTTGAAACATCAAAAGAACCTGTGGGGAAAATTGTTTAAAATGGCTTACCTCGAAACGATCAATCTGACCAAAGTATGCAAACTCTTGTCCTTCCAACTGTAAAAAAAAAAAAAATGGCGGCCGTACGTTTTTATGCAGGCGGTCTCGGTTAGTTAACGCGAAATCTCGTTATCTTGTCATTCGCATGCAAATCGTGGTCGGTCTGCAGCTGTATAAAGCAGGCTCATTTTGCTGTTTCAGATCAGAAGGCTTTCGGCTTGTGAGAAGGTTGGACGTGCGACACCGGTTTTCTTTGTGCCTACCTGCTATCATCAGTTGAATTGTTGAGTTACACACCACAGAACCATAAAGAATTATATAATAATGCTGTATATCTCTCAGTAATGTATTCTTTAATTCCTGTCCGTCTCTTCCTTTCTCAATTCCAATGCATTTCCATAGTAAAATCATTAACAATTCATGACCATTGACAATACCTCTTTTTGCCTTTTTAATGCGCAACATAGTTTTTGAGTCAAAACTTTCTCCGAAAATATTTTGAATCAAAAATTTCTTAATTCTGAGTTTAATCAAGAATATTTCCTCTATAGTAAATTTAAAGTCAACATTCCTAAAATTAGATTATGGAGAATATTTTCCAACATTTTTAAAATTACTGAGTACTTGAAAATTATATCAAAAAGGTGCTTATGTCATTTTCTCAAATTGTTTTGCAGATAATCTCTCCATAGAACAACAATCAATCTCTCATCGCCTCATCAATTACATAAAACATGGCGATGTCAGTTAAAAACACAGCTACTGTTTTAAAAAGCTATTTCTGTGTTATTTTAAACTTAAAGTAAATAATATTTTTTCAAATCAGATTAATTATACTTTAAATCAGCTAATATTCCTCAACTGAAGTTTCAGAAAAGTATATTTTATTTTTGAAGATTTTTTAATACAGAGAATTACATTGTGATGAAAGATGACTGAAAAAGGGTGCTAATCAGCTATTGTAAGTAAATTGATTAAAAAAAAAGAAAGTAATCACTATATATAGTGATTCTAATATTAAAATTAGTCCTCTTACAAATGGCCAACATATATTAGTGCTATTTTTATAACTAGAATAAAGTACAATGATAATCTATTCCCTATGACTGACCTATCTGTGTATATTACCGATTGATATCTATTTCTTGCAAAAACACTCACTTTTGCTCTGTGGCTGTAGATACATAAATCCAGAATTTGCACCCATTTAACTAGCTGGTCTCATGAAATTTCCATGAGTATAAATAACTAAGATTATTCTTTTATGCCTCTGTCTGCTCTTTTCTTATCCTTTGCCTGTATCTTCTCATTCTTTCCCTTATCCTTCCCAATCTTCATTGCCTGCATTTTTTTTTTATCATTGATTAGGTTAAGGAGCTAATTTAAAAAAGGAAC
>CAHIKZ030002044.1:197500-215000 GCA_903632075.3 Acanthosepion pharaonis | reverse complement strand
AATGTCAAGGCTTAAAAATTGCCTTAAACTGTTCTGTACATGAGAAAAATTTCTCATGCAAAAAATACATAGCTAGAGTGGAAGAGTACATGTTATGTTTTTGTGAACTCTCGTCAAGATAAGAAAAGAAGGAAAAAATGCCTGTATCATTGAATTTATTTTTTTTTTTTTTTTTTTTTCTGGAATAATCTATAATGTATTGTCTCATCTTGGGTAATGACAATAAACTTTATCCGAATATTCTTTCCTGATCAAAATTTTTTTGAGAAAACGTTTTGGAACCACATTTAATTGCATGTTGTTCTAGAGTTATATACCTTATATTTCGATTATATGTTTATCCAATTATAATAATTATTAACCCCTTAACTGGTGTATAAAACATAATATATATATATAAAATAGATTTTTTTAGTAAAAATACCAAATAATATCAGTTTTGAAAAAAAAATCCTACCATCAATAAAGAACATGACAAAAAAAAAACCTCTTTATGAAAATATATCAATGAAACCTGATGTACAAACTGAATTGTTACAAAGAATACATATTCTATTCATGCAAACCTATCCTAAAAATTTTGCTGGCATTAAATAACCCATTGAGATGTTGATATGCCATAAAACAAAATAAACCAAACCAAATCAATCAGATATTGTCACTGCTGAAATTGGTTCCTTGGATTCCCATTCTCAGACTGGGAAGATGAATATATCTAAAATGTAAACACTATGGTCAAATTTTACATTTGTTTGTCTCAAAGGAAAACAAAGTTTTAAAGCTAGAAAATTAAATAAAAATTGATAGAGATTCACAAACCTATGTTCTTCTTGGACATGACATTTAGAATAAGAAAAACTTATCTCACAAAAAATCATTTATTCAAAAAAATTCAAAAAAAAAGGATTAAATAGTGATTTGTGTTACTTAGAATATTGTTTCAACATTAAGTATATATATAAAAATATATACAATAATATAATAATAACATTATTCCCTGAAAAATTATTTAGACTTATATTTTTTTTTTATTTCTCATCTTGTTGAAAAAGGACAATATATATATATAAATTCTTTATCTTTTTGTTTCATAATTCAAATTAAATATTATTTATTAATTTCAATATATATATATATATATATATATATATATATATATTACAAAAATATCTTGAGCTCAATACTGTATATATATATAAAATATATATATAAATGACCAAACATTAAATGAAATTTCTCATGTTTGGCCTTTTTATATTTTTTCTGTGTCAGGCCAAGAAGTTTTAAGAAATAAAATATCAAATATATAATCGTCTTTGAAGAATTTAATTCCTCGGATACCAAAATATTTAAATGGCAAAGGAATAATTTAAAATCATAACCGAGGTTAAATCTGATAAATCATGGTTTACTTTCTTAAAGTTGGGTGAACTTTCAATTTTTTTAAATTTCTTTTTTTTCCTTTCTTGGATTCATCTCACCTTAACAAAATTGAACTTCCTGTATCACTTTTCAAAACATTCAATTTCTTTATAGCATCTTTTTGTCAAAGTCACTTTTTTAATAAGTTAAAATTTATCACACTTTATATCAATTTTCAAGTTTTTTCTGTTAATCTAAATTATCTGGATTCTTTACACTCATTTTCTTCCAACTGTATATATTTCTACAAATAACTTATCTTTAAAAATTCAGTAATCAATTTTTATCTAGTCTGCATCTCTATAATGTGGAATATTTAACATGTTGCAATTCACTCAGTGTACAAAACATGTTTTTTCAATTCATTACCTTTATTTGCATTCATTATAAAACTAAATATATATTTCATATATATATATAAATTAAAAGTAAAATAAAGTATCAACATTTAGAAAATATTTATATCTTTTTCATATAGAATTATCTGATGTCTATCATGATTTTACCAGATTTTTGTAAAAAATTAAAAACCTTATGCAACTTAATTTATAAACAGGGATCATATCATTCATTATACAGGTTTTATTTTTAACCATATATTTTCAATTTTTTTTAAATATTTATTTGTATAATATTTAAATCATTAACCTATATATTTGTTTTTTGTATGAATGATTCATGAATTTATAAATTATAATTTTCATAATTTAATTATTTAAATAATATTTATATATATATATATATATATATATATATATATATGAAGATATTCGAGTTTTAACATATGTTATATTTATTTTAAAACGCTCAATATCATTTTTAGAGGTTATATGTAAATATAAATATAAAAGTATATTGAAATCAACATGGTATTGATATCCAAATTCATCATTTTTATATATATAAAAAAAAAAAACAATTAGATATATAAATCTGGTGTTCTTATTGATATTTTTTTATTTTTATTTTTAAAAAACAGTGCTCAATGTAAATTTATATAGCATAAATATTATAAATTAACTGATTTAAAATATGGTTTTTTCGCTACACAGTAATAACCATGTTTCAAAAACTGAAAGTTAAAAAAACTTCAAATTTAATTATATAATTAAATTAAAAGCATTAGTTCTGTTTCATCTTCAAGCGAATTTTGGAATAACTTATTTTTAAATTTACTGAGTTTTAAACACACATATAAATTCTTAATTTCCTGTTTCCAAGGATACAGAAAATCCAATCATTCAGACAAGGGGTTAGCGTGTTCATTTTTATTAACTATTGTTGTATCAATTATGAGTTACGTTCGAAAAAGAGGTTAAGTTTAGGGAGGGTAGGGGTGTATTTTTCAACGAATTCTGACATCCGTTAAACGCATGTCGTCTGGGTTTTTTTTTTTTAATGACAAAAAAAAAGTTTTTTTTTTTTTTTTTTTTTTTAGTATACTTAAATTTCTATCTAAAAGGGGTTTTTAGAATACGTTTTATTTAACTTTTTTTAAAATATTTTTACTCTTTAATTACTAATAGACTATATTTTTTTTAAATCAAGTAAATGTAATAGAATTACTTAAATTATTTTAAAATTATTTTTTCATATCAAATATAAGTATATATATTACCAGCTCCCATTTTTTTATTTTATTTTAAATATTATTTAAGGAAAATTTTTGACATTGACGGCAAAGAATAGCTATTTCATTTCTTTGATTCAGTAAATTTTTATTTTTTATAAACTTAGTAATATATAGTTTCTCATGTATGCACAAAGGACGTGGGTCATTTAATGACCTACATATTCTAGCTTTTCTTATTAATTTCCATTTTACTGTAGGTGTTTTATTTGATTCTTTTAAGTGCCAGAAATATTTTGAAAGGGATGTCTGATTTTTTATATTTATATTTTTTTTTTTTTTTAACTTGGTTTCACCCCAAAATTTTTTGAACCACTAGGGCATTGTAAACCTATATAGATAATTTGGATTTTTATCAGATATTATGATAAAGATAGGATTATGAGAAATGTAGTGGATATTTCAAAGGCAACTGGATTGATGTCGATTGACATTAAATATATATATATATATATATATATATATAAAAATCATTAAAACATTATCTAATCTGGAAAAGTCTTTTTGATGAATGACAAGCATTGCATAAGGTTTTTTAGATATTGTCATTCAGTTACCTACCATAAAAATTGATGCAATCTGCCAACTAATACAACTTGACATCAAATTAAACAGTTTAAGAAAATTGATTGTAACTTTTCGAAACCTAATTGTCATTTACCAAAAATTCATCGTTTAATGATTCTAAATGGCGCCAATATTTAAATAATATTTAAAATGATTATTTTTAAAAACACTTATTTTTAATGCATCATTTTATAACAATTATTTTACCATTATGACACTCTCAATAGTCAGTGCATTATTTAGGCAATTCTAAAGTTACTGTTGTATGTGAGACCAAACAGAAAATGTATGTTTGTGTGGGATTGAACCTGCAGCCTTGTTATTCAAATGTCTGACAAGATATAGATTTAAACTGCCTCATAAAATGAGGATATGCCTTGAAAGTTGAAATAAAGCATTAACATTTCCTTTTTCATCATCTCTTTTTCCTTGTGTGTGCATGTGTAATGTTTATGTTTGGTACGTGTTTGTCTGTCTGCGTACACGCACACACACACACACACACACACATGCATATGGACAGAGTTAACATGGCAATTATTTTGGAAAGGTTAAAGAAACTTGAGAAATGAATACCAGTTTTGTTGAACATGTGGAATTGTGTGTACATTTCATGGCTAGCTAGTATTGCTTTCAGTTGAGCTGGTTTAGAAGCTTCTACCAAACATGAAACCACTTATTCAACACCAGGAAGAAAAATGGCTTATCAGCCACTCATTTTTTCATTCCTTTCAATAAAACATAGGCAACAATCCTTCCCATAACTAAATATATTATGTTTCTACCTCTAAAGAAACACAATATCTTGAAAAATCTGAAAGAAAATGGTTAAATCCTTAACCTCATGTTATTCAAAAATATATAACACATAAATTAATCCCAAAATAAAATAATATACTAATTTGCATAAAAAAATTTCAAATACATCAATTTCATTTATTAGACATTGAATTTATGAGTGTTCCTAAACTTAAAACTTTTGAAAAACCAATAACATTTTTGCTCTTGTATATAAATACTTGTTACAAAATAAAATCCTTGCATTTGCCTCGGTAATGTTCCTCAGAGGATGAAACGTGTCAACTAACATAAGTTTTCCTTTTGTCTTTATTCACAACTACTACCACAAAAAACTTGATACTAAATGTTTAAAATTAATTTTTAAAAATGAAAAATCTTTTTTGAAGCTTTTATTTTAGTTTTAATTTCAAGCTAATAAATTAAATTTAATATTTCCAATAAAAAAAAATACTTTGCTGTACTTTAAAATTAATTTAAATTGACTGGAGGGAGCTTTTTTTTTGTTTTGAAATCGCTAAAAATTGCTGATTTTAGTGACTTTTATCCATCTGTCAGCACAATATAATTCTCTTTATTAAAAATCTTTCAAAAATAAAATATACATTTTGAAACTTTATTTGGGGAACATTAGATGATTTAAAGTTTAATCTGATTTGAAAAAAATATTACTTACTTTGAGTTTAAAATATCAGAAGAAACAAATTTTTTAACACAGGTAGGTGTTGACAACTCTATTCACAGATTGACAACAGGAAGTTCATCTAATTTTTCTCTATGTTCATATCTGTAAAAATTACTTGAGGAATTTAACATGAATGCCTTTTTTATATAATTTTTACCTATCCTGTAAACTTCAAAATTTAGGAAAATATTCTTCATAATCTAATGTTTTATTGGATTTTAGGTATTTTGGCTTTAAATTTACTATAGTTAATGCTCTTATTTTCTGATAATGTTGTGTATGGATGACTGTATTTAAAATATTGGCACATTTATACACACACACAAAATGCAAAATTCTTTTTAAAATACTGGGGGTTGCTGAATTGTAGCAAGCTTTTCCATTTATGATTAGAGAATATAGTTTTTACCATATCACTTAATTTAAAACTTTGTAAATCATTCTAATTAAAATTTTAAAAAAATGTAAACAATTCTTGTAAATATTCATTATTCATTAAAAAAGAGTTTTTGAAGACGATAAAGTTCATAATATATTTTATTCATAAAACCAATTAAAAGCTTTTATAATTAAATAATGCCTTAGTCCTATTACATTTTTTATTTTATGATTCAGAGCAGATTTTCAGTAACTGGGACATACATTACAAAAAAATTGTTTTAAATTTTCCAAAGACTTTTGCTTATAACTAACATAAACATTAATTAAATAAGTGTGTGTGTGTGTGTGGGAGGGGGGGTAACAGATGTAAAAAAAAATATTTTTACAAGATTTTCTACTTCATTTGTGAATAAGGCCTGAAAGTTTCATTAAAATCTGGCAATTACTTAATTTTTTTCAAGAATCAATATGTTTTTTCACTGCAAAAAGATGCTAAAATATTCTATGGTAATTGATGGTCAACTCCTGATGCAAAAAAAATATATTTAACCAACATCTTGAAGGTTATAAAAAGGATTAAAAAATATAATTTAATAATAAAAAAATATACTTGAGTCTTTCCTCTTATTAATAACAAAGATTTTGCCAAAACTTTTTTTTATTAAGTTTGGGGCATTTTTTTTCATTATGTATGCTAATTTATTGGTGACTCTTTGGAGGGAAATATATATTACATTTTTGTGTGTCTGTGTGTGTGTGTTTATATATATATATATATATATATATATATATATATATATATATATATATAAAATGCACATACATACATATATTTTTTCTCACCTGTTATAAAACAGTGCTCAATGTTAAATAAGAGCTATTAAGTATATATTAGTGAATATATATAATATCCTGTCAATATCACAACTTGTTTCATGCAAAAATGCATAATCTTCAATCTGAAGATTGCATATTTGCATGAAACTCTGAGTAGTGCTATTGACGTAGGATATTATGTATATTCACTAAGATATATGAATTATTACTCAAGAAAAGAACTTCAAAATAAATTGTTATTTGATCGGATATTGGCAAGTGGATTGGGCCAAGAAAATTTCACCACCCTCTTGTATATATGCCTATGTATAAAGGAAGGTATAAATTTCAGCTATTTACTCATTTAATAATGTTCTTGTTTCAAAATGATAAATTACTTAATTTGTTTTTGTGTTGAACATTTTAGGTTTCTCTCTTTGCATATGTAGCATTTTTAGGTTTTGTGTATTTGCATATGCAGCATTTTACTTTTGATAGATTACCTCAACACATTATACCTTTATGTTCAAGGGACTTGTTAAAGTTGTTGTTCCAAGTGCTAAGCATTTGCTTACCTCGCAGGAGGTGTGGCATTTCTCTTAAATGAAAGCAATATATATTTTCAGTACAAATTCAGATGGAACATAAAAATGCTATTCACTATTCACTCAAGTGTCCATTCTGGTAAATTAGCCCCACACCATTTATAAAATATCTCCTTTACACTATAATCCTGTATCGAATATCCCTGAATAAAATGAATGTCTATGTATGTGTATGTATGTACACATACATACATACACACTTACATACATGCATGCATGCATGCGTGTGTGTGTATGTGTGTATATATATATATATATATATATATATATATATATATATTCCATTACATCATTTCATATCCAAGTTGTTTTGGTTTTTCTTGGCTTATTGCCAGAATGGAATTTCCTCTTTTTTTTACTTCTCTTATGTGCACTTGAAATTTTTTTTCCTCCTTTTTTTTTTTTTTTTTTTTTTAATTCTCTGTAGCTTTGGGCTAGATCTCACTTACCCTCTCTTACTCTTGCACCTCTTCTTGTTGCTCTTAAATCCTTTCTCTCTTTTTTACTTTCTCTGAAGATTTTAATTTCCCTCTCACTCTTTCCCTCTCTCTCTTCTTCTTCTCAAATTCTTTCTCTCTTTGTTTTACCATCTCTCTCTCACCTTTTCTCTGGAGATTTTCATTTCCTTTCATTCCCTCTCTCTCTTCCTCTCAAATCTTTTCTCTCTTTTCTTTTTACCTTCTTTCTTGCCTTTTCTCTGAAGATTTTCGTTTCCTTTCATTCTCTCTCCCCTCTTCCTTTCAAATCCTCTCTCTCTCTTTTTTTTACCTTCTCTCTCACTTTTTCTCTGGAGATTTTAATTTCCCTCAACTTCCTCTCTCTATCTCTCTTTTGTAACCTTCCTGCCTTTTCCACTTTCCCTACTTTCAAGATCTTGATACCCATATTGCTCCAATGGCTAACATATATAAGTAGTCGAGATAACTCACTGAATAGAGCATTCAAGCCTGAAACAGACTGTTGCCACTCAGCGTTAACATCAGTGACTACACTTCTTATATTTACTCATGCTCTATCTTTGATATTGAGCACCTTTACTGTTGTAGAGTAGTTTTCACAGTGGAGGCTTGTATTTCACTAAGTCGGTCCTAAAAAAGGTTTGATGTGCAAAACGTTAGGACCTTGAAATAATAGTTAATGACACAGCAATCTAGTTGTGGTGGTTGATACTTTAATGTTCGACATCGACTGACTCAACCAACTCACTGAGCCCCCTGGTGACTGCTGCTGCTACTAATACTACTTATAATAGGTGGGAGAGTATATTAACAATAGAATAGGTGTGTTTCAGTATGACATTTACTCTATAAATATTGATTCCCTTTAAACTATAACTTATGTGTGTGTGTGTATATATATATATATATATATATGTGTGTGTTTGTGGTTAGAACATTAGAATTCTAACCATGAGGCCTAGGTTCAAATCTCACCATAGCCAATTTGCCAAACTTGACTTCTTGATAATACCAGCCTATGGAGTAGATCCCAACATGCAGCACCATTGAGAAATGACAGTCACTCAAGCCTTGTGAGTGAAAGTGAGTAACAAAACTGCTTGGTTATACTAGCATGAAGGTACAAATCATTGTGACTGGCCTTGTTCAACTGTTGATTACACCAGATTATTCATTCTCTTCCAGAAACTAAGCAATTAGGTGATGTTGTTATTATGTAAAAACTATATTTACTATATTACTAAATGGAAAAGCTTGCTACAATTCATTACTCACCCCAGTATTTTATAAAGAAGTTTGAATTTTTATGTCTTTATAAATGTACCAATACCTGTGGAGAACTTCTTAAGAAGAATCCATCACCCATAAGGCTGCATAGACACTTTTTGAACTTTATCAAGAGTGGAAAGGAAAGACTGAGTATCTCCAGGCTGGATATGGCAGAAGTACTCCATTTTTGGCCAACACACAAGTTTCGTTAAGGACCAATGAAACTTCTTTGACAATGATTTTTAATTTATTTTTTCTATATTTCAGATCATTTTCTTGGGTTTTAGTACAGATTTAAATATAAATATTCCACTGTCTGATAGGAGGCATGGTGGAGTAATGGATAGTGGCTTGGATTGGAGAATCAGAGAGCCGAGTTTGATTTCCAGTCAGATCCATTACGTGCTAATATCCTTTGGAATAGTATGAATCCTCTTCTTCTCCCCTCCACCTATGGGTAAATAGCAGGACGGACTAGGTTCTATAGCCTTGGATGGCAACTGGTCTACCACAGAAAGAAATGGCAAACTACTGTGGGAAAAAATCTGCCTTATTAGTCATGTATCGAAAGATAGATGATCACCTAAGTATGTATCACGCATGGCACATAACTGATCTATCTTGGACTGTTTATATATATTTATCTATCTCAGTCTGTTCACATCTATCTATCTATCTATCTATCTATCTATCTATCTATCTATCACAGTATGCTGATATCTATCTATCTATCTATCTATCTATCTATCTATCTATCTATCTATCTATCTATCTATCAAAACCATTACATTCACTTATGTGCTAATACCCTTGGGAAAGGTATGAATCCTCTTCTTCTCCCCTGTGCCCAGCTATGGGTAAATAGCAGGACAGACCAAGTTCTATAGCCTTGGATGGCAACTGGTTTACCGCAGAAAGAAATGGCAACCTACTGCAGGAAAAAATCTGCCTTGTTACTCATGTATCGAAAAAAGATACATGATCACCTAAGCGTGTATCATGCATGACTGAATATTTGATAGTTTTGGCTATAGTTAATAGTCATTGATGACTTCAGTTTTTACACTATGTCAGTTTTTTCATTTTTTATTTAGTATGTTTTGTTTGTTTCTAAATTTGATGACATTTTATTGATGTTAACTTGTTTAGTTTTTATGCTTATAATAATCAGAGTCATTTAGTCATTATTTTTTACAGTTTGTGATATAGCACTTTTGTGCTATTTATGAGGATTTGTCAGATTACCTGTGCTATTCCAGTTGTGTTGCTTGGTGATATGTGATTTAATTGAGCTGCTATTAGATAAATGTCATGTTAGACAGAGGTAAAATGTAGTAGTTGTCAATTGAAAGCATTAAGCATAAAAAACTAATGAACCAGCATCAATAAAATTATATCAAATTTAGGAACAAATATATAACATAAAAGGGAGAAATCAATAGCATAAAAGAAGAGTCTTTGACAAAGCCAGAAGTACTCAGTCATTGGACAGTTTAGTCTCAATAATGCACTGGAAATATAAAAGAAAAATCCTTAACAATGAAATTTTATTGGTCTTTCATTGGCTAAACTTGTATAAATAAAAAAATTGCTGCTCAAACACAATTCCCTTCTCTCTCTCAAAATATATATATGTATATATATATATATATATATATGTATGTATATATATGTATGTATTCAAGTATATACTGTTAACTATAACAGACAATGAATGTTTATTATGTTTGATCATGAGCCATTCTAAGCTTTTTATAGTGGCTTTAGTTTCAGGGGGAAATAAAGATGAAAACTGATTAACATATGGATATTTTTTTATTATGCTGTTCCTCGATTTAAGCTTTCAGCTCACATGAGCCATCATCAGATTGGTTATATGGACATTACAACAGAGTTGTTCACCATCAAAGATGACATCCTGTTTACAGTCACAACATATTACAATGCATTTAAACATATGGTTCTGTTGATAACATTTCTTTCTCTCACATGGTCATGTACAACTTCAGAACTGCATTACGAATTTACTACCTGCATCTACTATTCTGCGATTGTTATCGTCACATAGCAAACTTCTCTGTAAATGAAACAGGATGTCATCTTTGGTGGTAAACATCTCTGTGAACATCACTATAATTAAATAATATATGTGGGTAGTTTGGCTGTTCGCTTCTTAGAACTAAGTTGCTGGACCCTTATATGTTGAAAACGACAGAAGAAATATATATATATATATATATATATATATTTATATATACACACACACACACACAAACATATATATATATATATATATATATATATAATACCAATTGGTAATTGGTAAGAATAATTCCAAATCCTCTTTCTCTTTCTCTCTTCCCTAAATTAAAAAAAAATATCTATACTGAAATTTTTATTTTATTTTTGTTTCTTCCTTTAAAAAATTTTTCTTTTCCTTTTTCTCCTTTTTCCTTTTGTCTGGACAAATTGATTTCATTTCTAAAAAAAACATTCAGTCTGAAGAGATGAATATTTAAATATATTCATTAAATAAATTATAACCGAAATGGATTTTTAAGGATCGTATTTACTTACATATTTTTCTCTTCATTTTTAAACTAACATTTAAACTCTTGTTTTCCTGCCTGCCCAAAAGAAAATGTAAAGAATTGCTTTCTAATGGCAACTTGTGGTTATGTCTTGATATGTTAGCAGTTTTACATGTAACTGATCCTCAAATAAAATGAGAAGCAAATGACATTGAGAATGAAATTTCTTTTTGTATGGTTTTTGAAAATTAATTCTTTTGCACTTCTGAAGTGAGATTTGCAAGCCTTCGGTTTTAAGTGTCATGTAAATGCTTTTAACTCTAATTGATCGAATGCTCGGCTTTTAATTGTCAAGCTCTGTTTACAGTTCTTAATCACAGATATTTTTAGAAGTGAAAAGAATGTTGTAAAAACTTGAGATATTAGAATATGTAAGAATCTATGATATAATAATTAAAATATATCTGAACTGTGAGAGTGCACTGAAAATTTCAAAGGCTGACTCTGAAGGAGTGATGCTAGAGCTGTGAAACCTTGCATGCATTAATTTCAACTCTTCTTCTTAATAACTGTATTGTTTCTTTCCAGGTACAAGGGTGGGCTGAAAAGTTTATAGGCTGACTCTGAAGGAGTGATGCTAGAGCTGTGAAACCTTGCATGCATTAATTTCAGTGCTTTGTATTAATAACTAGATTGTTTCTTTCCAGGTCAATTGACATTTGACTGTTCAAAGAAGACTTCAAATGTAACTAGTAACGACTTTTCTTGAATATGGAGAGAATTTGGCATTGAAAGAATGTTAACCGCAAGGAGGACTGTTGAAAAATAAACCTCATTTGGTCACCTTCCATAGGAGTATCTTGGGCAGCCTATGAACTTTTTAGCCAACACTCGTATTCATTATAAATATTTGTACAGTTCTTAGATATTTAACTGGTAATTTTTAAGAGAACATATTTTTACAAATTAAGCTTTTTTGAGTTCTGGGTCATTTAGATAAAAGACTTCAAAGAACTTTTTGTTTTGGTCAGATCCTCTTACAAGTGGAAATCTTTGATCCAGGTATTCGTTCATTGGCACCAAAATTAAGCGAAATTGACTGGCAAAGTCAGTTGTTGTCAAATCTGGTTCAGAGCAATCTGTTTACTACCATTTGCTGATCTGATATTTAAACTATACCACAAAAACCAAGCAACTCTCAACTGAATTTATTTTGAAGTATTTCTAACTTCGTGCCAGTAAGCCTTTATGTGATTTTCCTTTTTAGCCACTGACCATAATCACTAAAATTATAATAAAGCCTCCTTTTACACTATTTACATTATTCAGACTATTGTCTGTCCTCATCTTTGTCACCATATTTATTACAACGTTTCAGCCGTTGTACGCTCCAGCCTTTTTCAGGTGGTTGGAATGTCGAACTGAAACATTCCAACCACCTGAAGAAGGCTGGAGCATACAAATGGCTGAAACATAATAAATATAGTGACAAAGATGAGGACAATAGTCCGAATAATGTAAATAGTGTACATAATACCTCATTTCAGAAATATAGACACTGAAGCCTCCTTTTGTTTATTAGGAAACTTAGTTGGTCTTTTCTCATTCTTTTTACTTTCGTTATCATTTTTCTTTTGTCGCACACATGACAGTAATAAAGTTAGAAAAATTCTTGATAATAAAAAATAGGCCAGTAATAATCCTTTACTGTCAGTAACTGACAATCTATTTCTTCTTTTTAATAAATTTGATCTCTATCAAAGCAGACAAGTGAGCTGCCTGTCCTCATTTGCCTGTTTTGATAAAGTTCAAAAGCATCTACGTGAACTTGTGGGTGATGATATATTTTCCATTTTATGACCCCCCTTTCCTACAGATGAATCATTGCAACTTGGTGCTCTGTTAATATTTCCATGGCATGTATTCTAATGAGTTACATTCCTTAGTCCCACCAGCCCTGACCTTTACAACTGGGACCCGCCATACCACATACACAAGAGTGAATCATCCCCATTCCCTTTGTATTCCATTAGTAAGGAGTAAGTTCCACTTGGACAACTTCTTCCCAAGAACTGCTGCTTTGTGGAACAGACATCCAGCAGGATGTTTTCCCGAACACTACAATCTTAACTGCTAAAGTTAACCATTATCAAGTTCACTTGCCTTTTTTTTACACTCATACAACACCATACTGTAACTCTATCTTCAGGGGCTCTTTGTCATTGTATTGAGTGAATATTTGTATAAAAAAAAATTTTAATTATAAAATAAATTTGTTTGGAGATATTTACCTTTATTTCAATATATATTTAAAAATGTTTTATCAAATGTGACATCTTTGTTTATTGAAAACAAAATAAGCAACATCTGGCATATTATGAGTCTTTTTTTTATTTTAAGAAAGGTAAAAATGTAACCCAGTCATTGTCAACAGGGCCTAATATATTCTGATTGCTTGACCTGCAGAGGGCTAACTTTCTTACCCTCCAAAGAAAGAGGCCACCTGCAAAGTAAATGCTTATAGATTCATATAAATGACCACTACTTGCCTATTTCCAAACCAAGTAAATGTCTATAGACTCGTATAAATGACCAATACTTACCAATCTCCAAACCAAGTAAATGATTATAGACTCAAATATAAATGATGAATGTTTACCTTTCCCTGAATCTACTGTGGCTGGGTGTAGACTATGTTGAATGTTTTCCCTGCAGTGGAGTGCCTCACTAAAAAAGGGTTTATCTATCAAGTAAATGCTTATAGACACAATGTTATAATGATAATTATAATAAAACAACTGATTTTGACGTTATATAAGCCAGTTAAGGAGTTGACAGGTCATAATCTCAACCATCTTATTCCAACCCACATTTATTGTGCATTTGGAAATGATTTTGTGAATAATTTAACATGTCAGATGTGTTTTGCAAAAGGTGACAGTGCTTTGCAATCAGGTCAACCAGATGAGAATGATAGTCCTCAAATCATGGCAATACTTGTGAATAGTTAATGTAAAACATAGCCAACATGCAAAAAATATCCAAATCAAGTGTGGAAAATCAGTTTGGTTATGGTAGCCACTTTAATGTGTGGCTTCCACAAGTGAAAAAAGGATGTTTACCAGCTTGGTTATTTTAGTAACTCCCCACCCCCTTTTTTTTTCTTCTTAATACACTACACTGCCAAAACCTGGACAAACTAATAATAATATCATTTCACATCATGTCCTATTTCTGCTTTCAGTAGATTGCATATTTACATGAATTTTCTTTGTTTAGGAATTTCAGTTTTCATGAGATTTTTAAGCCAATACATCCACATGAATTGCTATGCTGCTGGGAGATGAGTGTTTTTATTAAGACACCATTTCCAGAGAGATTTCTAACCAAGACTAAAGAGTTCCTGTCTGCGTATTGGTGAGGGCATGTGGTTTTATGCTGAGCACTACCACTGATGGTGTTATGATAATCATTACTTTTGTTGTGACCTGTGGATTTTTTTCAGTAAATATTTAAACGCTGCTGGTATAGTTGCCCTGCAAACAATATTGAGAAGACCATGTGAGTAAAAAATAAAAAACAAAAAATTAAACAAACAAAAATTAATGCATGTATTAATAAAGAAAAATTATATTACAATGTACACTGTTGAATAGGCAAAAAATAGACATTAAAAACTGAGCTATTTAAGAATTATTCATATCTGAGACACACATGTGTCAGTCAACCGGGTAAAAGAATGTTTCTCACCTTCATGTACGTGCTACTACATCTTGGAGCAAGATGAAGATAGTTGAAGAGAAAGGAAATGTTTGTCTGTTTATAAAACTTAAACAGCGCCTAATGGGCTTTTGGCAAAGTCAAGTTGGGCAATCCACAATGGTCAATAGAGAAAAGAACACTTTTTTTACCTGCCCAGTTTTACTCACAAAACTTGGATCAGACTGTATGGTTCCCTGGCACTTTCAAGTGTCTTCTCAGACCGATATTATCAAGAAATTACCTTCTTGAACAATTGATGAGATTTGAACCAGTCTCATGTTCAAATGTGTTATGTTGATTTGGGGTTAGTAGAGACAAACGCCAAATAACACGTAACAATAAAAAGGGTTTTAATAGGTTGGTAAAAAGGTACAGAAATCGCCTGAGTAGTCAATAACTAGCTCAGCTAAGAACTTCTCTGTCTATCTGTCTCCCCCCATGTCAACTGACATGCCAATAAAGTCTTTGTTCACAGACGCAGACAAGTTCATCTTCAAGTAGGTTTCCGACACAACAAAATGTTAATTAGTTTTTAACAATTTGGTAACGCACACATAGTGTTTTTCTGAAGTATATGTTGTAATATTATTTATTTAGTGTTTCAGTTGCAGTACATTTTTAAAATTTTACATACCCATCACTTAGTCTTAGGTACATCCACTAATTTTCGATACCTAAGGTTTAAAAATGAATTTTAAAAATGAAAAAGCATTCTTGAAGCTTTCTTTTTAGCTTTAATTGAAAGCTAAATGATTAAATTTACTATTTTCACTAAGCAAAATACTCTGGTTTATTTCAAATAGAAATTATATTGATTGGAATCGATATTTTTGGTTGTTTTCAGAAAATCATTCAGGGTTTTAAAAAAAGAGACTCTATCTTTTAAATCTGAAATTACGAGGTTATCAGTTGATCTGAAAAATAAGCAGAATTTTTTGACAGACCTTTTGAATCGAGCGACAGTTGATAAGTATATTAATTAATAACAGAAATATTTCATTTAGCTTCGAGGAAACAATTGATGCTTGTAGGTCATTTTTTAGCGTGTTACCTTTATTTTTTTAATATCACGTGTGACGTGTATATTACGGGAGATAACTTCGTCATGACCTCTTAAAGAGTAGCCTCCCTTGCTAAATTTTGTCCTCTCCCCACTATCAAAGCTGGTTATGATTTTTTTTGTAAAGTAAAGACCATTTAATTGTTTTTGAATAAAATCATCCGCGCGACATGCTTGATTGATTTTGTCCTAAAACAAGACCGTATTTACATCTAAGTTGTTTGAAAGAGAGTCGTTTTCTAAAATTTCAACATAATCGAAGTATTGATTACTGTGTTAATTGTTTTAAACCAAATACAGGGCCGGCGCGTACAACCCCCGAACACCCCGACTGGTGGCAGTGGGTTGTGCTTTGTGACTTTCGCTGTCTTATCAACATTTGTTTTTTTCTACTTACATTTATATATATTACAAATTAAACAAAACAAAATTGACTATTAAAGGATGAAAATTTTTTGTGGATTTTGATGTCAATCTGGGGTCTTTTCTTTTTCTTTCAAATTCATGAATTTGTTTTGTTTAAAAGACCAGTCTGTAGAATTCAGTATTTCTCATTTGTAATGATGAATGTGTCAAATTATTCAAGGTATGAACAAGAAAATTTTCAAGTTGATTTTAAAAATTGCCGCAAAACATTGTTGATTTATTTAATATGGAATAATCTCTTATGACATGTATCTAAATTGTATTTAGATACATTGTATTTATTTTCTGGTTGAATTGTTCACCTATATTGCATATGATCCATTATTGTACATGACTAGGTTACAATAAAATTTGTATTTTATATGAATTCTACCTTATGGAAATTGACATTTAGCAGAATTATAGGGGTTGTGAGGTCATAAGAAACTCATACGAACCATGTACAAATATATAAAATCTTATCATTATTGAGTTCAAATTTGCAATTGGTTTGTTAAATTTCTTATATTTAAGACTGTTATTAATTTTTTTTTTTTAAATTTGAAACCATAACACAGAAGGTCAAATGAATTTATTATTTGAATTATGGGAACTGTTTGTGGATCATGACTGGCTGTTTTTTATCATCGACAATAAGCGTAATAATTTTCTTTACTGCAGTTAAGTTGCTGTAAAATAATTTGGGTGAGTGGTTCATCAAAATTCCTCTCACTGACTCTTTTCTCATTTGACTATCAGAGCATGGAAGTAATAAAGTATTTTGTCAAAATATCTGGTGATGAGAAAGGACAGGGAAGAGTAAACACATGCCTTTCTAAAGGGCACTAGCATCAGTAAACCTCAGCAGTTTCAGAACAAAATTGAACTGAGTTTGCCCTTCAGTTTTCTGTGCTGTAGGCTACCACATTTTTATATGGGGGGGATATAACTTGTAGACAAGATTTTCAAAGATATTATTTAATTAACATTTCTTTTATCTTAATTTCAATTTTTTTTATCTTTTTATTACACTGTCAACATTAGCAATATTATTTGAATTTCTTAGATAAGCATTGTCAATTGTTATTTTTTGACTTGTATTTCTTTCATT
>CAHIKZ030002044.1:167500-192500 GCA_903632075.3 Acanthosepion pharaonis | reverse complement strand
TGCATTCTGAGAATTTATTTAGAACAAGAAAAAGCTACTTATTTTGTTTCATCCTTCAATAATTAAATCTGGCTTTGAGTGAACAAATCCTGTAGAGAGAACCAACTTTTTTAGAATCTACTGCTATGGAGACCTAGACATGAAGCAAGATGAGTTGGCCACCCAGCATTCACCTACATTGACCTTGACCAGCTATGTTATGATATACAATGCCACCCTAATGACCTTCTGACTTTAATGCAGGACCATGATGATGGCATGATAGTCTCATGAATGTCTGAACTAACTTGACCAAATAAAATAAAATTTTATATATATATATATATATATATATATATATAATTTTTATTTATTCAAAAAATATAACATAAACATATAATTTTGTTTCAACACCAGAAGTGTTGAAACAAAATGGCTATTTTTAGTGATTTTATAACATATTTATGTTATAATTTTGAATAAATAATATTTGCTTTTACTCTGTATTGAGCACTCTTTTAAGAATAGTATTTTTGGTTATTGGAATTTATTCCGTCTACACCAATCCTATACTTGGGTGTGTGTATGTATGTGTATATATATATATATATATATATATATATATATATATGTTCAACTCTGTCATCGAATTCGATGTATGAGGGTCAAGCAGATCAGTTCCTAGGAAACCGACAGCCCGACAACAGCACATGAGATTTGATTATAGTGGTGAAGGTTTCGTGCAGGACCATTCACACTTTTTGAAGGGCTGAATGCAGAGACCTGGTGCCCTACATGCCACAAGGTCCCCAAATGACCCTCTGCAGGTTTTGAATTCAGAGTTGTCCTTCTCCTAGACCAGTTGCCATCCAAGGCTATAGAACCCAGCCTATCCTGCTATTTTACCCATAGCTGGAGGGAGAAGAGGAGGAGGATTCACACCTTTCCCAAGAGTATTAGCACATAAGTGAATGTAACTGGATTCGAATGGAATTCGAACTTGGCTCTCCGAGTCCTCAATCCAAGCCGCTATCCATTACACAAATGTGCCTACATATACGATTAGCTTCAAGGAAAAGAAAACAGCAAAAGTAAAATCTAAAAATGGATAAATTTGGTCATTCTGCACTCCAGCCTCCTTCGGGTCTCTGCTGGTCTTTAGAAAATTTTACAGTGAACCCTTTCTTTAATCTATGGGGGTAGACTGTCCATTTGTAGGGATATCTTGTTATTTTTATTTTTTTATTTTTTTTTGGTACAGCTCAGTTAGTGCTTACCTTTTCTTTTTCTTTTTTTCACTGAGTTTATACTACCCTGTTCAGAGATTGAACTCTCTAGTCCAAATGTAAATAACTCTTCATTGCAGGAATATAGAGAGAAAAGAATCCACTTGAATTTTTTTTTATTGCTTTTGAATGGATCTTGCAAGTTTGAGACAATGTTGATCATTTTTGACTTGTGTTAGGTTTTAAATTATGTGATTTTTAATAGATTTGCTTGTCGAGACTATAACCACATTAAAACAGAAAGGAAGAAATTTTCTCTTTTCCCCAGTCAAATATGAATTCTTTACAAACAAGCAAAGGAAAAAAAAATTAAGTTTACATTAGATGTCAACTCCATGAGGTTGACTTCCCAAGGCCTCAGCATTGGGGAAAGGGAAGTGATTCCAAGATCTGTCACCCAATTCTTGATGGCACCATTTAAGAGCAGCAATCAACAGACAGCACCTGACACTATGGCTCCGTTCCATATGGCACTTCCACTCAGACTCTATTACTCTTGATACTCTAAACATTTTTTCCATCGTAGCCAATAAAGCTAGTACGCACCACACAATGTGACCAATGCCTGCAATGTTGTAGTTATTTCTTACCTGCCTGTCATTCCTATTAATTATAGTTTTGACATTTCCATCAACCCTGCAAAAAAAAAAAAAACCCAAAAAGAAACTCTTCTCCTCCCAGCTCTCTGACCCTAACTTTTACAGTCCGACCTTACCCAGCCTTACTCCAAGTTTTCTCTTAACTGTAGAAGTACCGTACTTGCTCAAGCTGTGCAATATAGCAACCCCCACCCCAGGCATACACACAAACACACAGAGAAAATGAAAAGAAAAATATGTAGCTTTAAGTGGATGGAAGTTGAGAGAGGATAGATAGTAAGCGACATCATATTGACACTTTTTGTCCGATATATAGAATTTGTGTTTTCTTTTTATTGCTTTGTTAAGTATCCTGCATTGTGATAATAGAAGATCTGCCAAGAAAGGTGAAATATTGTAAGAACCTGGATGAGAATTTTACTGTGGCGGATCTAGCGATTAAAGCACTTTCTATACAATTTCGACTTAATAAATTGCTTTTTTGTTTAAAGTAGCATTTTATTATAAAAAATTTAATTTAAAAGTTTAAAATTTCAGCATCCCCCTCTCCTTCATGTGGAGGTATATTTACATCAACAGAAACACCATTTCATTCCGATTCTAAAAGATGAAATGTTAGATGAAAAAATGTTTCCACTAATTTAAGTTAGTGCTTATAATAATAGGATAAAATATATTTTCTCTAAAAATTAATACATTTTTTCTTCTGACAAGTAAGAAATCATAAAACTCTGAATCGATCTCTGATAACTATCATAACTTTAATTATTTTTAATACAATAATTATTGCTCTAGATAATTATTGAGCACTTTATTGGCAGAAATTCTGTTCAACTTGCTACATATTCAATTATATAAGAATATGTATATTAGTAGCTGACATTACTATTATTTTATTTTATAGTTCAATACCAAACCAACAAGTTATCAAATTCAGGCTGGCAACGTTTAGAATATATAAATATATTGAGCGTACTAGATACACATTTGAGAACACTAAGAAAAGATTACGGGTCAACCTTAAAGGAACATATGGTCTTTTTGTAGATTAGTAACAATATATGTCAAACAAAATCTGCCATATTATCCTTATAGTTGTTGTGGTGGTATCAGATTTCTTCCATGTTCATTTTGGCAAAAGCGAAGGCCAGAATTTAACAAAGTCTGGTAAATTGAATGAGGAAAATCAAATCTTGAGTTCTTTTTCTTTTTCTAAATTTCATGTCTCTTCATGACATGGGTGATCATGTCCTTCCACAACTTCTTGTTCTTTGTAGATCTTAGTAAGATTTTTATTTCATTATTCCTCCCAGTGCCTTTTCTGTCCTCCATTTACCCAATCAAGTTAGGCTACTTGCTACGTTCTGCTGACCCTTCCTTCCTTCAATATGTCCTGTGAGTATCAGATTCTCCAAGCCCATCTTCTTCATTATTTACCCTAGAAATTTCAATTCTCTCTTCATGATTCTAACTATAAGCTCCCTTTTTTGTTTCCATTTCCCTTAAAATTTCATTGTTACTCACATGTTCAATCCATGGTATTCTCAGCATCCTTTTGTAGAACCACATTTCTATAGCCTCAAGTTGCTTCTTCATCTGTGAGGAAATTGTTCACTGCTATATAAGAGGGCCGATATTAGATAACAGTTTAGTACATTTGATTGCTTCTAACAAAATGTTCCTGTTTCTTAATACTTTGCATAGCTTTTGGAAGGCATCATTCACTATTCCAATGTGTTCTCTGTTAGAACAGGCTTATGGCCTCATTACATTGAAACATTGGTTCCCACCTGATCTCAAAGTTAAGCAATGTCTAGGCTGGTCTGTACTTAGATGGGTAACTGCTTAAGAATAGCCAGTGCTGTAAGCTTGGATGTGTGCGTGGTGTAATGGATAATGGCTTGAAATTGTTAGTTAGAGAGCTGAGTTCCATTTTCAGTCAGGTTCATATATTCACTTACACACAAATATCCTTGAGAATGGTATTAATTCATCTTTTCCACCTCCAGCTATGGGTTAATTAGTGGGAGTTGTATCAGTAAATCATTATTATCTCAAAGAAGAAATTCTTACAATCTAAAAATATTTTCTTGCTTTAAATAACTTGCTTGACATCTCAGTCCCACCCTTTCACTGTCAAAACAGTTAAATGTAGCCGACTCTTCTACTCCAACAACTTCTTGCACTTCCTGTCTGTGGAACTCCCTTCCTCTTATTTGCTTCCCTGATAGCTATAATCTTCAAATATTCAAGTGTAATGTCAATTGGCATCTGATACCTTGATCTAGTTTCCCGTCCTTCTCTTTATCCTTTCCTCAAACATGCCGCTTTACTCTTGCTTTCACCTTCTGTAACCCCTTGCATGCTGGTGGCACTCCTACCTTGCTTGGGGTAAAATGCTAAAAAAAAAAATGGTTTAAAGTATTATGATAAAAAGCAACAATAAAATAGGAAAGCTTATGTTTTGAAAAAACTTAGTTCAGATCTGCCTTATCTACTAGATAGACCTACTGTGTTTGCTTATCCAACCTTGGTTTTGTGTACAAACACCAACTAATCGTTTGTGAATTCTTTTGTCTTCTTAACCTGTTGATTTGCTTTAAATATATTGTTTGCTTACTTGCTTACATGATTGTTGTAGTTTCATTTTTTGCTCTTTTTCTTGCAAACTTTATTAATTCTGTTCGTTGGACAGTTGTATTATTTATCTTGCATTTTAACAATGGCTTCTAATTCGTCAGGTGGCATAATGGTTAACAACATTGATAATGGAATTTGTAGATTATGTTCAAACTCCAACTTTTACAATTTGATTTCAGTTTGCTCTCATGCTCTTTGGAAATGTTGAAATCCACTTTTCCTTAGTAGATAAGGGTAAGCAGCAGGACTGCTGATCCGTTTATTATGATGACAGTAACATTAGCTGTTTCCTTATAAGGAAACAATCAGCATTCACTGAATGATCAACTAATGCTACTTTTGACTTAAATTTCTAAAATCTTTTTCTTAAAACATTTTTACAAGAAAATAATTTTTTCAAGTTCAGTAACTGTTATCTGGTATTGATGGGAGTTTCCTTTTTTACCTTTTGTTTGAAGTAATGTGGAATGTTAACATCATGATTCTGTCATTATTTTCTCTTTGAATTACATGTGCCAACCATTTTAGTTGTTGTGGTTATGGAAAGTCCTCAAGTTATTTGGTACAGTTCCTTGTGATTCTGTAGCACCAGTCCACAAGATTCAAAGAAGGATGGCTCTCACTTAGACATAATCGTTTCACTAGCTCAAAGCTATTTCTAACCATCTCTCTAAGAAACTGTATGCAGCTAACAGTTTAGATGTTTTTAATGAGTTTTGCACCATGCATGGCATCCATATGAATGTCTTGATTTGATAAGGAGTCTATTTTGGATGCCAAATTAGTGTACTACGTGACTCACACTCAGATAATGCCAGAATATATTTTGCACTTGGTGTGACATCAAAGAAGCCAAGTGCATTGACAAGTTTACCTGGGAATAACCATGAAGCCACTAAGTGCTGCTCTGAACCTCACAGAATGTTAGTAATTGATTGCGACAGATCCATGTGGTTGATTCAGCTGTGCCTAGGATGTGCACATGTGGGAAAAACTGTATGACAGGTTGATCTATAAACACCCATTCTAGAGGACAGGTGGGAGTCTCATACCATCCATATGTGAATGTAGGGTTCATGTTTGAAGAAGGCCCCAAATCCATGTACCCAATGGTCAACGATGATTGGTGGAATAAAATAAATGTTATGTTCCGCCATATCTGGTCTGGTTTTCCCCAATCCTCTCTTTCCAGTCTTGACAGATTTCAAAAGCATCTACACGGCCTTATGGGTGATGAATTATTTTCCACCTTACAACTGCTTTTCCAATGTTACAAGAGTGTTCTTGTTCTCTTGCTATTTTAATGGAAAATTTTCTGATGAGATACATTCTTTCAGTTGAGACATTTACAGGTAAGACTCACCGGGCTATGTATACATGGTCAAATCATCTGCATTTCTTTCATATTCCTTTGATAAGAAGTAAGTTTCATTCAGACAGCTTCTTCCTAAGAGCTGTTACTTTATGGAACAGACTCCCGAGAGAATGCTTCCCTGATTACTGCAATCTTAACCTCTTCAAGTCTAGGATCAGCTGTTATCTATCCTACCTCTTGTCATAATCTGTACCTTCTCCATAAAACAACCTCATTCAATAGCCCTCTATCGTGAGTGGCTCTTGGGCCTTGTATGTGGAGAAAAATAATGTAATAATGTATGAGAGATTCAGTCTTGTGTTTTCATTTGTAATGTACAATGATAATGTTAAACTAGCAAGCCAGGCAGCCATTAAAAGGTTCACTTGCTACTGAGACTGTAGTGGCATCACCTGATGTGTTTGCACTTTGGTGTTTCACAAAGAATTTGCAAGAATAAGGAACAAAGGAAAAATTCTCCCAATAACCAACCAAGGACTTGACCTGCTGAAGTTGGTTGCTTTGGTCTGGGTGGATTTCAGAAGCGACAACAACTAAACCTGTAAAAACAGTGAAACCTCTCCTTTAAGTTATTATTAATGCTAAGTAATTAAAAATTAATACAAATGAAATATGGCTTATTGAAACACTGGTTCTTATGCAATCACTAAAGTTAAGCAATGTTGAGCCTGGTCAGTACCTAGATGGGTGACTTCTTTAGAATACCAGGTGTTATAAGCTTGGATGTTTGTGATGTAATGGATAATGACTTGGAATTGTTGAATGGAGAGATGAGTTCCAATTCTTGTTGGGCTTGTTATATTCACTTATGTGCAAATATCCTTCGGGGAGGTATGAATCCACCACTTCTCCCCTCAGCTATGGGTTAATTAATAAAACTTGTATTATTGAAACATTATTAACTTAAAAAAATTCTTTTTTTTATTTTTATCATTTCACCCCAAACAAGGCAATAAAGCAACTGAGACACAAGGGGTTACTGAATGTTAGGGAATATGAGAAAAAATACTATTAAGAAGAGAAGACAATAAAAGAACAAGAATTAAGAAGACAGAAAATTTACGATTGATATTACATTTAAATTTCTGAAGATCAAAGTTGACTTAGAAGCAAGGAGATGGAAGAGAGTTCTATAAGCAAGAAGTGCAATAGAAAAAAGTTTGGCTTTAAGTAACTAGCAAAAGGTTGATAAACTGTGAAAAAATGAATCAATCAATCAATAAAATGAATGAATATCTGAAAAGAAAATTATGATGAAGCTGTTATGCAACATTGCCTAAATGCCGAAAAATGTGCATTAATTATATTTCAAAATATGTATAACTTGTTTGTCATTTTGTGGAACTTTAGTGAAGCACCTGGCTTGTTAATTGCATCATATGTTACAGTACAAATTTCATGGTGAATGCAATATGCGTATAGGAACAGAAATTTACAAACGGAAAATATCGGATGTTTTGCAATATTTGACTGTTTTGTAAATAAAACCAGATTTAGCATGTCAGGCAATGTGCAGAGAACATTTGATATACAATTTAATAGTGAGCAACAGATACATTAGCATTTTGACAAGATACATTAGTCATGTTGAAAGATTTCATGCAACTGTTTCAATATTTTCTAAGTGTTGCATGTTCAGTTTTCTGCTTGAAGATTTTACAATCTCTTTATTTATCAATGACAACCATCTCTTTGCAAGCAAAATGATTTTCTCTATTCCTTCAAATTATGCAGCTGAACTTAATTTAGTCTACTAGCTATATGAAAGTCTCAATCTGCTGATTTTATTTAAAAACATAACTAGACTTTTTATAATAGACAACACTAAAAAGTAATGTAATCGGTAATAAAATAAGAGCAATGATGACCCAATGTTGTGTTATGTGACAATTATAAGATGTTGTATTATGTGACAATTATAAGATGTTGTATTATGTGACAATTATAAGATGTTGTATTATGTGACAATTATAAGATAGAATAAAAGTAATGACATAATTGCAAGAATGAGTCACTTGATGAGCTGCTAGGTGTGTGGGTAGTGTGATGCAGCACTACTCAAAGTGGTGGACCATGGACCGGTGTGAGTACGTGAACCATCAGCTATCGGTACACGGCTAGTGCCCAGGCCATGCTAAGGAATCATTTGTAAAGATTAAGGTTATGTAATTTTTGTTCAAAATATCTAGATTTTAGCAGTGAAGAAGAATTTGAGGAAGATTTTGAAGAAGAAAAATTTGAAGAATTTGAAGAAGACAGCTTATTTTTTTTATTACTTTTTATATGTTTTGATATTGAATTATTTTTTGCAAAATAAATGGAAGATAAAAAAAAGTCAACTTTTATTATATTCATTATATATATAATTTCCAGTATAAATTAATATTACCATGAAATATTAGAGGTCCATGACACATTGAGAAAAAAAAATGTCAGTTCTTCATACCAGATAGTTTGAGAAGCACTGGTGTAATGGATAGCAGCTCAGATGAGAATCCCAAGAGCACAGTTCAAATTCCAGTTGGGTTTTTTACATTTATTTAATGCAAATATCCTTGGGAAAGGTATGAATTCATCTCCTCTCCCAGCTATGGGTTAAATACAAACATGCCAATGGTATCTTCATTTAGCCAATGTCTTAATACTATTTGGGAGAAATTTCTGGGAGCTACATGTGGGAGGCATTTCTACTGTGTCTTGTAGTTGGGCTTGTATCTGGAAAAGGCATTGTTATTCTCAAAAAATTGTTAAAGCAATATTTACATGCAAAGTGTATAAATTGTATATCAGAATCATCTCTTTTTATTTCAAAATGACAACTGTCTCTTTGCAAGCAAAAGGATTTTTCTTTATTTCTTACAATTGTCCTTTGTGTCTTAACTCTGCCAACGAACTATCTTTGTTGGTTATTGTTTATTTCCATTATGAGATGACAAATTAGAAATAATTTTATGTTTTACTCTATTTTATGGGTAACCGTTTTTAAAATTTATCAAAAGAACCTCTATAATAAGGGGTTGATTGAGAAGCTAATAAACTTTAGAGGATTTACACTCCCTACTTTTTTTTTTTGGTGGGGGGTAGTAATTTCCAACACGTGCTTCTACAGGCTGTATTTAGGTTTTTGTTCCTTTTAATTCCTTGGCTTACTTACCATAAGATCATCATAGAGAACATTTTCTGCCTGCTATCAGTATAGCTGACGCTAAACTACAGGGGAGCAACAGTCTATGCCTTCTTGGCCTCATGGGGTTCCCTGAAATGAAGTGGAGTGACTATATCGAGTCAGTTGCTATGTTTACTGCAAGGAAAGTTGGTTCATTATATTTTACCAGAAATTTTTTCTTGTCAGGATCCATCTTGCACAAATTATAAATCTACCATTCATTTGTGCATTGAATACTGCTGCCATATCTGGTCTGGTGTTCCTGCTGTATATCTTGAGATTCTTGACAAAATTATGTAATTGATCCTGACTTGTCATCTTGACTTCAGTCACTTTCTCACTGATGTGAATTGACCTCCCTCTATCTTTTCTACAAATATTTTCCTGGCAACTCCTCTGATGAGCTTTTTCTCTTGGTGCTCCGACTATATGAATTTAAGCATGCTACTAGATTGCCAACTAGACCACACTGTTTTACTGTTGAACTAACTTGATGCAACCATCACTTCTACTCTAACAGTTTCTTTTCTCACATTTCTCACCTGTGGAACTCCCACCTGATTTTTTGCTTCTCTGATAACTACATTCTTCAAAGATTTAAATGCAACATCAATCACCATTTTCTGTCTTCTTGAAAACTTTTCCTTTATTGTCCTTTTTTCAATCCTCTTCACTAAAGTCTTCTTATTCTCTTTCACTCCCTGTAACCCCTCCTCCCTGCATTCTAATGGCATGTTTGCCTTGCTTGAGGTGAAATGATTATATGTGTATAGTCCTGCATTAAATTTTTATTGTTGGAATTCATCTTTCACATTTATAAATCAAACGCTACCTTTGTGCATTGAATATTACTGCTTTATCTGGTCTGGTTCTCCTCCTATATATCTCAAGATTCTCGAAAAAATTTGAAGAAAAGTAATGTAATCCATCCAGACTTGATATCTCAACTTCAGTCACTTGCTCACAGACACAGTATGGCTCCACTTTGTCTTCTCTGGCAACTGCTCTGACAAGCTTTTTGCCTTGCTGGACCGATTACATGAATTTAACTATGCTACTAGATTGGCATCTAGGTCCCATCCTTTTACTCTTGAATGCAACTGTCAGTTGTATTCTAACATTTTATTTTCTTGCACTTCTCTCCTGTTGAACTTTCTTCCATTTGCTTGCTTTCTCTGATAACTACACTCTTCAAAGATTTAAATGCAACATCAATCACCATTTTCTGTCTTCTTGAACATTTTCCCATTATTGTCTTTTTCTCAATCCTCTCCACTAAAGTCTTCTCATTCTCTTTCACTCTCTGTAACCCCTCTGCATTCTAGTGGCATGTCTGCCTTGCTTGGGGTAAAATGATTAAGAAAAATCATCAGAAATCTGTTTAAACCTTCTAGTGAAAGTGAGATATTTGTAGTACATGAAAAAGTTAATAAGTGTTGCAGACAAAATAATTGCTTGGTATAATAGTAAGATTTCCAAACATCTTTTGACAGGTTCAGTCCCATCTATTTTTGCATGTGTTCCCTCTTCATGTTTTTGCATCTGTACAAACATGCAGTAGAAACTAAGCAATAATGCAGTAGGTGCAAGCATGTTCCAGAAATAGTTTTGAAAATTTAAAAAAAGATTTTAAAACACCTCTTCTCACTGGAGCATGTGAGCAATAAATATATTTTAAGGAAAATGGGAACAATAAGGACACTTGTATTTAGATCTGGAGACGGTTGAAATTTCCTATAATGAGGAAAGGGGGCTTGGAGAAATTGGTACTCACAAGACATATTGAAGGCAAGAGGAACAGAGAGAAACAGCGAGTGACCTAACAAGCTTGTGTAAATAGATAACAGAGTGTAGAAGGGATATTAATGGGACAAACATTGTTAAGAGTTTCAAACCATAGGAAGTTGCGGAGAGCTGTGATTGTCCACAAAGTGAAGAGACATGGCACATAATGTAATTTAGCAGAAAGACAACATTAAGTTATAGGGAAAATACTTTGATATCTGAATACTAATGCTATGAATTCATATGAATGAAGGGTTTTGTTAAAAAAAAAAATGCTGGAAATTTTTGCATTAACCTAATTTCTTTTTTAATCCTTTCACTCCAAGCAAGACAATAAAGCTACTAGGACGCAAGGGGTTACTGAGCGTCAAAGAATATGTGAAAAAACTACTATTAAGAAGCGAGAACTATAAAAGAACAAGAATTAAGAAGACAATCATTGACATTGCGTTTAAATTTTTGAAGATCAAAGTTGACTGAAAAGCAAGAAGCCAGGAGAGAATTCCACAAGCAAGAAGTGCGAGAGAAGAAACTGTTTGCATAGAACTTATGGTTACATCTTGAAATTTCAACTAAGATGATGGGACCTTACCACCAATATGGTACTGTGCTTAAATTCATAAAGTTTAGGTACCATGGAGGAAGCTTCATCAGAACAATTACCATAAAGGTATTTATAGAAAAGGCACAGGGAAGCTATGTTATGGTCATGGGAAACTTCTGAAGCCAAGATGTTAGGTCAGGGCCAATAACATTTCAGATTCTTCTATGTATTTTATCAAGAATCTCTAAATTAGCATCCAAAATTAAGGAACAAAAATTAAAACTTTGATATCTCAAAAAATATAAGTTCAATTTTTCTGAAATTTTCACTAAATGTAGACAAATGGCAGTTCAGTTGTGCTTTAAATCTGTAAGTTATTTGAAATGATACAGAGAGTGTTATGATACATTTACTTTACTCAAATATCAAGTGTTTAAAATTAAGGAAGAAATTGGGGAAATCTGTGAGAATAACACACATAATCCAAATTTCCGATAAGTGATGTTAAGATAAAGCTTGTTTATCATCACTCCAACATTTTGCAACATGGCAAACCGATGAACTGGTGAAGTGTTCCAAAAGTGTTTTCAAACTGTGGCAGGCATTTCACGAGAAATTTCAAATGACATTAATGTGTCTCAACAAACGGTGTCTAGACACTTGCAAGAATTAGGGTTTTATGCTAAGTGTCCACAGAAGAAGTCACTCATGAGCAAAAAGAATGAGGCAGGAAGACTGGAATTTGCAAACAAGCACATTTTGTGGTCAGAAGAACAGTTGTCCAGTGTATTTTTCAGTGATTAAAGTAAATTTCTGATGGAAAACAATATGTAAGAAGACGACTTGGCGAACATTTGAGTTCAAAGTGTACCAAGAATACAGTCAAGTTTGTCAGAGGCAGCGTGATGGTTTTCAACATGTTTTCAAGTCTGGATACATCACCTCTTCTATGCTTACATAATAGAGTTAATGCTGCTATGTACAAGAATTTGTTAGCAGAATATGTACCGGTATTACAAAATTCTGGGTTTGAAAATCCTGTGTTCATGCAAGATAATGCTCCCTGCCATAAGGAAAAGCAGATTATTGCTTATCTGAATGATCAAGGAATAAATGTTATGGGTTGGTCAGCTCAAAGTCTTGATGTGACTACCATAAAAAAAAAACAAAAAAAAAAAAAACTTATGGAAGACTTTAGGACAAAATGACATTGCTCGGAATCTGTTAAATGTTGAAGATCTATGAAAAAAATGACAGGAAAAATGGGCTAAAATTACAGGTGGCTAATGTCAAAATTTAGTGAAATCTTATGGATGCCAATGTGCAGCAGTAATTCAAAACAAGGATCTTAGCAGTAAATATTGATAAAACATTTTGCATTTTGTTGTCCAATTATTTTTTTATTAAAAACATTGTTTTATTCCTTAATTTTGGACACTTGATATTTAAGTAAAGAATTAAATGAATCATAGCTCTATCACTCTCTCTCTCTGTCTGTATTATTGCAAGTAACCTACAGATTTAAAGCACAACTGAACTGCCATTTGTCTACATTTAGTGAAAATTTCAGAAAAATTGGACTTACATTTTTTGAGATATTGTGGTTTTTAAATTTTGGACGCTACTGTATATAGCAGGAGCACCAGACCAGATGTATATATCATATATATAATATGATGGCATTTAGGTCTAAGATGGATTTCAAGTTATAAAAAGCCCAGGAAAATATTTTAATGACTGACTAATGATGCTCTGAACTTATGTGAAATGAAACATTGTTCAAAAAAATGTTGAAAATGTCTGTATCTCTCATGGTTTTTGCTTTCTACTTGTTATTTTATTAATTGCATATCCATTCAGGATGTGAAAAAGAAATGATGGCAGATAAACTAACTGTATTGGTTTATTCCCAGCAATGTGAGCCATACAGATTATTTAATTTTCACTATGTCCTTTTATGCAGGAGATCCTATATTTATATTTGTTTGTTTTAATCATTTCATCCTAAACAAGGCAATAAAGCCACTAAGATGTAAGGGTTACTGAGTGTGAAAGAATAAAAGAATAACATCATTAAGGGGTGGGAACAATAACAGAACTGGAATTAAGGTAAAGAAAAGACACAGAGAAGCTACATTATGGTAGTAGGAAAGTGACTGAAGCCAAGATGCCAGGTCAGGACCAATAACATTGCAGATTCTTCTTTGTATTTTATCAAGAATCTTTAAATATATAGCAGGTACACTGGATGATATGTGGCAGTAATAGTCAAAGCATGGATGAATGGCCAACTTATGAATATATAAGATAGATTTGGGCAATGAAAATTATCTAGCACAACACAGTGAATCAACTTTACTAGCAGCTAACCTAGCAATTGATTCAATATAATCTTTCCATTTCATGTCAGTGGAAAACATTAGCCTGAGAAGGTGCAACAAATCACTCTCTTGGAGGATAGCATCAGCCATTTTGATGGAAGGCAGAAAGTGTTCCCTCAGATGATTAATATAGGGATGTCGAATAATTTGGTGATGGTCAAATTGTAATAGACAAAATTCTCACTAAACAATTAGAACAGGAAGAAAAAGAATCAAGGCAAAATAATACTTGATATCAAAGATGAATGCTTGTCAATCCATATCCAGATATTTCTTGCTCCTTGGAGGAATCCCTCCCTGATTGGCCATGTCTTTTTGCTTGGCCAATTGCAGATTGGTTTTGAATTCAGGTTTGTCCTTCTCCTAGACTTGTTGAAACCTAAACTGACCTGCTATTTACCCACAGCTAGAATGAGAAGAGATGTATTCATACCTTTCCCAAGACTGATTGGTTAGTTGTTTTTGTTTAGTGGCATATCAACATCTCTATTAAGAGGTGATTCCACACTGCCCAAAAACCTCCAATCTCCCAATCAGAGGCTTTGCTGCCAGATGTAGTTTATCATCATACCCAGGATTCCTTTCCCAAGAGTATTTGCATGTAAGTGAATGTAATGAACTCAACTAGAATTCATTGTCTAGTGCTAAATTATTCTACTGGAGGTCCTAGCGGATGTCTTTCTTCCAGCAGCTGTTAGGTCATCTCCAGGTGGCTGGTTGAATTGGTAGATGATTTTGGTATGGTGGTCATCAGGTTGTCATAGTTCATGACCGGGCGATAAAAGTAAAGAAATCTATTCTGGTCTGATAGGTTAATGTAGCACATTGTTTTTCTCTTGGAATGATAATGTCTTTTTTCAAAATTAAAGATATTTTCATTATTCCTGATTATTATTTTACCTAGTTCAGTCCTGGAAGGTTTGTCAGGTGACAGGTTCTTTGTGTGCCCATTAGCTGTTTTGCATTGTGGCATATTAAATACAGTTTTGTCTGAGGCTTACTACTATGCAATTAACTGAAAAGGAGGAAAAGTGATTCAAATTCGAATATAGCACCAACTCTAATACAGTTATTGTTTAGACCAATATAATCTGTTTGTTACTTTCTGGCTGTTCAAATTGTCTCTGTTCAACTATCTATAATTTGGTGCAGGGCAAATCTTGTACATTGATAACATATTTCGACAAATAGAGACATTTTCGAATAAGGAATTGAAAATTAGCCATCTATCAATATAATTATTGGTATTAATTTTCCATTCTGACTTGTCAAATATGCATCACATTTTCTGCTGAATGTTTGCCACTTGAATCATTTCTTCATTAAAAGTGAATATGAAATAAGCACAAATGCAATTATACTAATTAATACAATAACCACTTATATATTAGTGGTTTTGAAGAGAACGGTTTCGTGTTTGCAAAAATGAATGGAAATATCACAGACATTAAATTTATTTGTCAAGAACGTATTTAACATTATTGGCAGTGATAAATGACGAATCTGAAATTTATCCTTTGTTGAAAGGAATAGGAAAAACTTATATCAATATTTAAATCAAAGTTCTACCTCTATAAGGTCTTGGTGAGCAGTCTATAGAATATAGAAAAGTTGGTCTATTTTAGCTCTGACAAGAAGACATAAAAATAGAGATCTTCAATATCAGCAACTTGAATGATCTTCGTCTTAAGTCAACATAAAGTGTTATTATTCAGAAAGACGACTCAATCAAAAGTTCAGTAAAACAAAGTAGAAGATCAAAACTTTAAGATGGCTTATTTTACTGTATGTTTCCTTCTAAATTGTCTTAGTTCTTAAATATTTTCATTTAACCATTACCACTCTGGCAGTGAAAATTGTCGCCATTGAATTCTCTTCCTCTGCAGCTCTAGGCGCATTCTGTCACCTGAAGACAGTTGCTATAAATAAACATTTGTCAACTGGTATTTCTGGTATTTTAAACTGGAAGTAGCTTTGGAACAAAGCTAAACTTTTGTTTTCTGACACCCTTTTGAATTCTTCTAGACTCTACACAAAACAGCCATCCAGTGCTTTTCTGCTAGTGTGTGTGTGTGTGTCTGTGTGTGTGTGTGTGTGTGTGTGTACGATTCTAGGTCTAGATATGATGAATTATTATGAATATATATATATATATATATATATATATATATATATATAAATAAAAAGAAAGAACAGTAAGATATATAATCCGGTGTCCTTATAGATATTCTTATTTTTACAAAATAGTGCTCAATGTAAATTTACAGAGCATTAATATTTTAAATTAATTGATTTAAATATGTTTTTTTTATTAAAATTCTAACCCTTTTCAAAAATAAAAAACTAAAAGCCCCAATTTAATTTTGCAATTAAATTAAAAGCATTAGTTCCATTTCATCCTCAAGCGTGGAACTAATGCTTTTAATTTAATTGCAAAATTAAATTCGGGGCTTTTAGCTTCTATTTTTGAAACATGGTTAGAACTTTGTAGCGGAAAAAAACATATTTTAAGTCAATTAATTTATAATATATATATATATCCAGTTTGACTGTTTAAATCATGTCAGCTTGGGTGACTTGAAATTGATTTCACCAAATGTAAGAATGCTAGAATGAATCAAAGACAAAGATTCCTTGAAAGCAAATGTGGGAACATCCAAAGTACTCTTGGAAAATAATATAAAATGAAAATAAATATGCAATTTGGAAAATTTACTGATAACATAAAACAATTAATTCTGAAATTTGGAAAACTTAATAAAAATGTTGATATTATTCAACCTGACATGTTTGAAGAATTATTGCAGCCAAAACACTTATATATGTATATATATATGTATCTAATTGTGTATTTGGGCAGCAAACCCTCTTTTATACAAGTTTCATTAAAAACAACTGACAAGGTACTGCAGTTAAGTTTTTTTATTTAATTTTTCATGTGTTCTTATAATGTTCTTAATTATAGGAATGCCTGAAAAATTAAATAAAAACTTAACTGCAGTACCTTCTCAGTTGTTTTTAATGAAACTTGTATAAAAGTGGGTTTGCTGCCCAAATACACACACACACACACACACATATGGCTTAAAGATTGCATTCAGGTATCAGATTGTTACTGCTGGTGTACATAGCATGGTGTGTCTTAACTTACAGAATTTGTGAGTTGTAAAGAAATGAAAGTATATTTAACTGTACAGCTCAAATTTGGCATTTTAAAGTAGGTGAATTTTTTTTTATCAGAATAAAATTCAGATGAGGATTATTATTAGTTGTTGTTTTATTTTTTACAATAATGTTCACTCATTACAAAGCCCAAAAGCCACTCAAGGTAGAGCTTTACAGAGTAAGAGGCACAGTTTATGGGGATAAATGAAGAAGATAATGGTTAACCCTATATTTGAGCAGGTTAAGATTGCATTGGTCAGGAAAGCATCCTCTGGGGAGTCAGTTTCAAAAAGTAGTAGTTTGAGTGGAACTTACATCTAACCAATGAAATATGAAGAGAATGAGGTTGGTTTGTTATAAACTGTGTGACATGGTGGGCCGTAGCCGTAAAGGTTAGAACTGGTGAAACTAAACACTGTATGTTGTCTAGACTCTTTCCATAGAAATAGTGATAGAGTAATGAGAGGCTTGCATATGTCAGAAAGGGGTTGTCAGGTAAAAAAATAATTCATCACCCACAAGAGCACAAAAATGTTCTTGGACTTTACCAAGACTGGAAAGTGAAAACTAAGTGGTTCCTGCTTGTATATAGCAACAGTACTCCAATTTTTTTGCGAGAAATTTCTTTCAGAGATCTGACCATTTTTCCAGCATCTTTAGCGATGGAACGTATGTATGAGTTCCAATTGAGTCCCAATAGCTGTTCAAGGTACAGAGCCTCCCTCAGAGAACATCTGTTCATCATGATAGGTGAGAAATATCAGGGGTCAAAACCTTTCAGATGTGTTCAGATCATTGAGAAGGTGTGGAGAGTGTTACATCAGCATACAAAAATGTACAGTTGATTATAAAAACAAAGGTGCTTTTGATACATCCCAATATTACTCTAATGAATTTTGCAGATGGTATATTTTTATTGTTTTGTATATACTTTCTTTTTATGTAACTACATCTGAATGCAAATTATGTCGATAGTTATTTGTACACTTGAGACCTTTTTTGATTAATAATAGATTTTTAGACATTTTTGATGTGACACATATGGTTGCAGTCCTAAGTCAAGAGGCATGTAATTGTTTTGTTTGTTTAGATTGTAAGAATTTTATTTGTTTGCTACAAAGTGCGTGACATGACAGTTCTTAGCCATGAAGTATTATTTGATTTTATTTTTGAGATAATTATGTATGATTGATACTAATTAATCCATAGCTGGGAGAGAAGTGGATAAATACCTTTCCTCAGGGTATTTTCATGTAAGTGAATATAATGAATGCAACAATTAACAGTTCCGAGCTATTATCCATTGCATCACCCACACATCCAAACTTACAGCACTTGGTATTCCCAAGTGATCACCAATCTTGGTACTGATCAGGCTCGACATTGCTTAACTTCTTGTACTTTTTCTCTTTGTTATCATCTTTGACTATGTATTGAGAAATTACCTCAACAAACATCATCATCTAGGTTTTACTTTATCACCAAGACTCCTGCAAACAAGTTGACTGATATTGACTATGCAGATGACCTAGCAGTCACCATTACCAATGCCACAGTTCTCTTACATCATCTAGAAAGTACTGCCAGTGATGTTGGACTCTATATCAATGCCTCTAAAACTGAATTCATAAGGTTCAACCAGCAAGGCTCAATACAAACCGTCTCAGGTGAATCAATGAAATCTGTCGAATCATTTACATAACTAGGAAGCAAAATAAATTTCACTGAAAAGGATGTGAAAATTTATATAGTTAAAGTCTGAGCTGCTTTGTATAAAATGGATATAATCTGGAAATCTGATCTACCAGATAACCTCAGAGATTTTTTCGAGCCATTGAAAAGGTAGTTTTAATGTTTAATGCCACTGCATGGACATTAACTAAAACTCTTGAGTCTAAGCTTGATAGAACCTACCCTTGGATGCTGAGAGCTATACTTAATATCTCTTGAAGACAACATCCAACTAAATCACAGTGCTATGGAGCCATCCCTGATATTTCTACTATCTTAAACCATATAGTCTAAGCTTGATGGAACCTACACTCGGATACTGAGAGCTATACATAATATATTGTGTAGATAATATCCCACTAAATCATAGCTCTATGGATGGAACCATCCCTGATATTTCTACAATCTTATGTGAACACTACTGGCAAGCAAAACAAGAACTTGCATGTGATCTACTGTTCTGGACATCTAGACATGGAGCAAGATGAATTGGCCACCCAGCAACCATTTACATTAACCAGATATTGAAGTTAATGATATAAATGGCGAGAATACATCTTCGCAAACAAATTTAATCAATTACATTAACCCCGAACCTGTAGATGAATGTTATGATCCCTGTTTATAAATTCCAGTTGCATAAGGTCTTTTTTTATTTTTTTTTACAAGCTTTCACCTGTGCATACAGACATCATCAATAATGGACTCTCCCGTCGGTTTCAACGTATGAGGATCTTGACAGCTTAGTTGATTCAGTTATGAAATTTTGTGCGATAATCTTAAGTGGCATTTAAGACCTGCTAGTGATTTACAAAGGAGGCCACATATGGAGCAAGTGTGAGGATTGTGAGATGAGATCACTCTTAGATTGACTGACCTTTTAGATTTTGCTCTCACTTCTTGAAGATGATTGAGATAAGCAGATTGAAAACTGCTGAGTCCACTAAAAGACGTTGATCTCCATTCTACCCACTCCAAGGCTAAGCGCTCAAGGGTGTTATGTGGTATATTGACTGCTGACAAGTTAATTTTCAGCTTGTCTTTGTATCTTACCCATGGGCATTCGACAGTCCTAAAGCTCTGATCTAACTGGCTGTACATTAGGATCTTGGGTATCCTGTCATCAGACATTCTCAAAACATGACCAGCCCACCGTAACTGAGACTGTATGAGAAAAGTCTCAATTCCTCCAATATTACACCAGTTAAATAGGTTTACATTAGATGTCCTATCTTGAAGGTTAACTCCACAGATTGCACGCAGACAGCTTTTATGTAAAACATCCAGCTGGCGTATATGGTACCTGTATGGAGTCCAAAGCTCTGAGCCATACAAAAGGATGGCAAGTACAACAGCTCTGTAAACCCTGAATTTTTGTATGTGTATATATATATATATATATATATATATATATATATATATATTTGACACACATATATGTGTCATGTGTAACAATATATAATAAAGTTTGTGTTTTGTTAAAAATAAAAATAAATATAATTTTTCTGGAAAATCTCCCTTTGGAAGATAAATTTGACATATATTATTTGAGAATACATTTGAGTCTTCAAACTCTCTGTAAATGTATATATATATATATATATATATATATATATATATATAAAACAGTTTTGGAAATTTGTATGTTAACATGTAAATGAAAATAAAATTTTCTGATGATGATGCCAGTTCATTAGCAGAAGATATTCAAGTATTCAAAATTGTGTTATATAGTGGATGAAGATATATACAAAGGATTGCTGTATAACTGAAAAGTTTTCAGTCTAACCAATCTACTTTTGTTCAGTTGCTCAGTATTTAGGAAGTGGGGTCAAACTAACAATTTTTTTCTGCAGCCTGTTCTATGTATGTGATCACACACAAAATGTGTATACCCTGTTATGAATTATAACTTGTGAAACAAACTTTTTAACATATTAATCCCCAAAGGATGTTAATGTTTTTGGCACTTTTGTTTCGTAAAAAAAATAAAATAAAGCATTGATAGTAAAAGTGTCAGTTTGCAAAATTTATGTTATTGTTTCTTGTATTGGACTTTTATCTTGCAACTATATTCATGGAGGCTTTTGATATTGACAAAGTTACTTATTTCTCAAGTATAGAGCACTGAAATGATATTGTATGTCTATTTTCTCAATATATTTCTTGTAATTATATACAGATTAGAAGGGTTATATCTACATTTTATCCCCTGAGTTGCTTTGTCTACCTGAAATATACCAACCTTTAACATTCTGGAGGTAATTTTAGTTGTAAAGAAAAAATTTAATCCTGCCAGTGACTAAGATGAATGAATGATAGCACATTTGAATTTTGCAGTTGTGTTGTCATATCCTGCTATGGCAACAGAAAATGACCATGACTGAGATTAAGTAGAGTAGTCTAGAAAAACAATGCAATAGAAAGGAAATTAGTGAATAATACAGTGTTAAAGATAAGGTCTGTTTGCATAGCAACTTTATATGTTAAGAAAGAGACCTTTTTCTTTTGTTGTTTTTTAAGTATCTTGTATTCTTTGACCTCCTACAAAGAAAAAAATAAGCATTTATCTCTCACTCATATAGAATGTGACACAACATTGAAGTTTAAAGTAGGATTTGGTAGTTAATGACCATTTCTCCTCCAAAACAAGGGGTAATTCCTGAAGCTCGAAACAGATAATGTGATAGTTATTTGGACAACTTTTCTGTTTAGTGTTTTTGTGTTTTTACATATTTTATAACAGTGACTCATTGCAAGAGTGACTGATTGTGCTGGAAAGCTGGTGCAGTCGTAACTTCTGATGTGCATAGAAGTAGCCAAGGAGCAAGACCATTTTTGAAAGACCTCCTTCAGAAATTGAATACCCCCCCCAAATAAAAATCATGTGTATGTTGGCATGGACAAATCTTAGTCTATAATTTATTGGAACCTTGTATTGGGTAACTCCAGAGAGGATGCTTCCCTGATCACAACAAACTTAGCCTCTGCAAGTCTGAAATAAGCTTATTTTCTCTACATATCCTCATAATCGGCACTTCTTACTCCCTCTTCTTACATTGACCTCATTCAGTAACCTTCTACCTTGAGTAGCCCTTGGGCCTTGTATTTGGCAAGCAATTAAAAAAAAAGTTCACTTATCAGATTAGAATGAAAATACATGTATTTAGAATGTTGACATATAGATTGTTCATTGAGTTACAGTAAAGACCTCTTTTCAATCCCCTCTTCCTTAAGTGGTTCTAACTTCAGTTTAATAGCTCTTGATTATAAGGTTTCTTTAATGTACCATGTGCCTTCAGGATGTGGGTGATCATGGCTCTCCACAACTTCTTATCCTTTGTAGCTCTAAGCAATATTTGTCTCTTTACTATCTTTCCCTGTCTCTGTTCTGCCATCCAATTACACAAAATCCACCTCATTCAGTAACCCTCTACATTGAGTGGCTCTTGGACCTTGTATTGGGTGAACACTGAGTGAAAAAAAAACAAAAAAACAATAAAAATATGAGCAGAAGGAACCATTACTAAAATCAAAGATGTTATGAGGTTTGGTATCATGGGGATATTGATTAACATTTTGAAAGTATTTTTGGTACTTGTGTACTAAAATACCAAAATGTTTTTAATTTTTGTTGTTAGTCAATCAGAATAACGGAAATTAATTCATTGCAAACAATCAAATAAAAACTTTTGAATTGATTCCCTCTTGATCCAAGCACTTGATCAAAATAAGAAAATTTAAGTGGGTACCCCAAAAATGGTACATGAGTAATTAGTCAAAATTGGTACCATTTGGTACCACCTGGGTTCTTCATAAAATTTCAGAACCAAACTGACACCACCTACCGGCCATACACTTGGTACCTTACTTGACACCCCTCCTCCAGTATGAGCGTACTTGCTTAAAGGGCTGTCCCAGATACACTAGCTGTATGATTCATTCCCATAACATGGGCATGTTGGACATAAGAACATAACCAATTAAAAATACAGCTGGTATTTCCCTAAAATAGCCTCAAAATATTTCCGTACAGGTGTACAAAAATGCCACATTTTCAGACAGAGTTGTGATATACTGAAATTTCTTCAGAAGGTAATACAGTATTCTTGATGTCTTGGATTTTGATACTAACCCTTCTCTGTCATCAGTTCATTTGATATTTCGCTCCAAAATTAAATTGAAGTGATGATCAAGAAAGCCATTTCATGTTGGGCAATTGCCAGTTGTCTTGCTAATAGAATTAACAATTGCCAGCAAGTGTTGTTTTCTCAGCTGCTTATTTTGGCTTTCAAATATAAAGGCGTTTCTCTGCTTCCTCCTACGAAAGACCTTCTTTCCCATAGATTTAGAAGCAAAACAACCTTGTAGTCTTTTATTCTAAGTGATTTCTTTCAGATCAGAACATTAATACATGCAAAACCTTTTCCCATTGGCCTTTGTATCTGTCCATCACATTTTCTTGTAATCAAATACCCCAGGCAATTTGATAGACTGTAAATTATCTCCATTGGATTAAACTGGATTAGTAGTCAATCAGTCACTGTTTTGTCTAGCCATATTTAATTTTTTTTTTTCAAATTTAAAAGTGGAATAAAAAAAAATAATTTAAACATTTTGGAAGCATTTTCTCCAAGAGAGAAAGAGAGAGAGAAAAGTTAAATCTCCCCTAACTTATGTAATAGCATACAGATGAAATATTTTCTCAAACTTCAATTAAAATATTTAGATATTGGGTAGCATAGAAAGTTTAATCTGTTTTGTCATGAGGTGGCATGAGGAGTGTTTAGTTTTAGCTAATTTCCAGATTGCTTTTATGTGCGCTGCCCAAAATATTTGCTCTGTTTTTGTTATTAAATAGCGTTTGGAGTGTTTAACATTAGCTGTAATAAAAATGTCTTTTGTTATTCTCTTATTTGATTGGTTTATTTGTTTTCAACCCTTTTCAGGTTATTTAAAGCCAGAAAATCTTTTTAGTTTGTAAGAATTTTGTTTTGAGGTAATAACGATTTAGTGATACAAGTCTTAGTAATTGACCCATAGCTGGAGGGAAAAGAGGTGGATTCATACGTTACTCAATGATATTTGTATGTAAGTGAATAACATGAACCCAGCTGGAATTGGAACATGAATCTCTGATTAACGATTTCAAGCTATTAGCCATTACACCACCTGCACATTCAAGCTTAAAGCACTTGGTATTCCAAAGTGGTTACCTATCTAGGTACTGACCAGGCTCAATATTGCTTAACTTCATTGATTGTAAGGAACCTGGTGATGTGGCTGTAAGCTTTTTTTCTAGAGCTTCCTGATCTTCTTTTATATGCTATGTCCTTTCATGATGTGGGCAGTCATGGCTTCCCACAATTTTCTATCTGTTGTAGCTGTAAGAAGTGTTAGTCCTCTTACTATTCCTCCCAGTATTTCTTCTGTCAACCATTTAAATAATTATTTTCCTATTACTATATACATTATAACATTTATTTCTTATTATTCTAAACATTATAATAACATTTATTTCTTATTAATCTAAGCATTATAATAACGTTTATTTCTTATTATAGACATTATAATAATGTTTCTTTTGTATTACCATATGGCATAAACATAATAACATTTATTTCTTATTACTATAAATATTATAATATTTATAATAAGAAATAAACATTTCTTATTACTATAAATATTATAATATTTATAATAAGAAATAAACATTTATTAAAAAAAAATAATATTTATAATAAGAAATAAACATTTTATTACTATAAATATTATAATAATGTTTATTTGTTATTAATATAAACATTATAATAATGTTTGTTATTAATATAAACAGTATAATAATGTTTATTTGTTATTATTATAAATATTATAATAACGTTTATTTCTTATTACTATAAATTATTATTACATATAAATGTTTATTTCTTATTACCATAAACGTTAATAATAGTAACAAAAAATAAAGTCAGATAAAAAAATCATTTAAAAAAATTACTGTTATTTACATTTCAGGTATGAAACTGACGCTAGTAGATATAGATTTCTAGAAGTTTGAACGAGAAAATGTGCTTTTCTTAAATAGGTCATTCAAAACTCACACTGTCATGATGGTCTTCATGGCTAAACAGGTAGGGGCACGCTTTGGTTAAAAAGTGGTTTCTGATGAAAAAGAGGGGTGAAGGTTTTATTCCTGTTTGAAGGTACAATTTTTTTTTTTTTAGCAGAACATCTCAATTGAGGCCAGTTGATATTAACTTCACTGATTAAGAAAATAAAAAACAGCAATAATCCATCAAACATATGTACCCACTAAAAACAATGTTTATTGTGTGTGTGTGTGTGTGTA
>CAHIKZ030002044.1:112500-160000 GCA_903632075.3 Acanthosepion pharaonis | reverse complement strand
AAAGTGGAAAAATACAATAAAAAATGAAACCAACAGACCTTGTAAGTTCTTTTTAACCAAACTAGTTTGGATGAATACATGTTACTTAAATATACCTTACCTCTTCTAGTTTGTAGAACTCACATCCGGCTTCTTGTATCTGAATTCTAGAAGATTTCATTATGTCTCTTATATGCAAATACCATTGGGAAATGTATGAATACATCTCTTTGCACCCAGCTATGGATTAAATAGTAGAGTAGACTAAGCTTTCAGCTTTGGTTGGCAACCAGTCAAGAAGATGGTCAACACTTAATTTAAAATTGTATGTAGCCCTGGTGAAGAATCTATTATAGCTAAAGAAAGGATCATGGAGTTTATAATGACTGTATGATCCCAATAGTGGTTGGCTTTGATTGGTTATGTCTGCTTTACTGCTGTCTGTCAAAGATAGACATCACGAGAGTTTCATCTCTATTGTCAGTATACTAAATATCTTTGTTGTCTACAGGGTCATTCACTCCTTTCTTCCTCAAAGAGGAAGTTGCAGTAATGTCCACTTTTATGCTGCTGCAGAGAAATGGCTACTAGAAAGTTGGTTTTTCTTTTTTCAATAATATTGTTTCTTTTAGTGTGAACTTACTTTCTCTTCAAGCTTGTTGCCTTGTTGTGGTTGTGTTTGCTCTAAATATTGTGTAAATTTTATGTTCCAAAATGTAATGCAAACTATATAGAGTCTATAGCCCAAAAGTTTTGGGCCCACAATTTGGGTTTTGAAGAATTGTCTAAAAATTGAAGGTAATGTGCCTTTTTCATAACTAATTTACAAGCTCCCTTTTCCTCCCTGAATGGTTTTATCATATATTCAATAATAATAAAATTCACCTATTACTACATAAAGTTTCTTTAAAATTTTGTCTCTTTTTGCCTAATCTATTTTTCTGGCTAATGGCAATCTTAGGGTTGGCAGATTTTAAATTTTAGGTAAGCCCCTCTCTAAAAAATTAGATGCCATGCAATAATGGGCTAAATAGTTTCAGCATCTTAGCTTAGTAGAATTCAATTAAACCAAAGAAGTCATGAAACTAACTAATTATTAAATCTGGTGGGTGGGCACAGAATTTTGGTCAAAAGTGTAAATTCTTATTTTTAGTTGATACAAACCAGAGGTTGAACAAATATTAAATTTAAAGAAAGTCAGTTACTAATAATTAGTTTCATGCCTTCTTTGGCTTGAATTCTATTGATCAAATCTATTGGAAAGTCAGAAAACAATGATTTTACCCTAGAATCTTGTAGTAAAAACTTAGAGGTGCATATTATCAACACATAATTTCAGTTTCTATAAAAAAAATGGCCTGATGGAAAAAGAAAAAAAAATGTATGTTTTAGAGAATAATTGTTTCCTGACTTTCCAATAGATTTGATTGCTATATATGTTCAGCGTTTTATTGATTGATCCAATAATAATAATAATAATAATAATAATAATAATAATAATGTTCTTTTATCACTTTAAATTAAGGAGAAAGGTCTTTTTGTCTAATTGTTTCAGTTAAAGAAAACTTCATCGAAATGAAAAAAAAAAAAAAAAAAAAAAAAATGCCATTAACTTGAACTCATTATTTCTGTATTAAAAGAGTAGGTCAACATGAAGTCACGAATTAATTTGAGACTTTAACTTTATCAATTAACTCAACTTATAGTAAATAGCAGTGATCCAAATAAATTAGAAAAAATAAAAATAATAATAATAATAATAATAATGAATGTTCTTTTTATCTTTTTTAAAAAAAAAAATTAAATAATGTCCTTCCATGAAAGGTCAAGATGCCTTTTATTGTTTGCAAATTACCATGGAATTGTTTTTTTCCACAGTTATTTAAATATAGAAAAATTATCTACTCAACAAAAAGGAAAAAATGAATGGCCAACAACTAATAAACATGGCATGCCATTCAACTTGAACTCATTATTTTTTGCCTATTAAAAGAGGACGACGTGGAATACAGTTCAACAGGCCAGCTATGAATTCAGGGAAAAGACATGGCAGTGAGGAATTAATTTGAATACAACAGCGATCAAGTGCTTATCAATTAACTCACATTTATAGTAAATAGCAGAAGTAAATATGATATTAAATAAATTAGATGTAAAATTAGTAAAATAATATTTGTACTTTTTCATGAGTTTTCAATAATCTAATGACAGCAAGTCTCTCTAATGCTGCAGTACTAACCTCAGTTAAAAAAAAAAATACCATGTCCTTCCATAACATAGGCGATCATGGCTCTCCACAGATTCCTCTTCCTTATTGTTTGCAAATTACCATGCCTTCTTTGGAGAGATAGTGGAGTGGTTTCCTGTTGCTTTTTCCACAGTTTGGAATTCAGAGCTAGAATATAGGCCATGTCCATTACAATTATCTACCTCCCTAACAAAAGAGACACAAAATTGCCTGTGCCTTAGGATTAATAAAATGCCTGTAGGTGAGCATAAAAAAATCTGCAATAACTGATTGTGGTCCCCCAGGTTTGCGGTATGGACACGACAAATGCCACCGGTAGATTTTGCCTTTGGGGAGAGAAGAATTATGGACGACGTGGAATACAGTTCAATAGGCCAGCTGTGAGATTCAGGGACAAAGACATGGCAGTGAGGAATGTGAAACAGATTACTATGAATATATTACAACAGCGATCATGAGTCTTTATTGTTTCCTTTGCTTTATTGTCTATGAATTGTCATGCCTTCTTGCCTTTTCCACAGCTTCAAATTCAAAGCTGTCTTTTTCCATTCTGTGGGGAAAATTGTGAAAATGCCTACCTCGAAACGTGCCTCAACATTAAATCTTAATAATGATGCAATCGCCAGGTCCAAGTTTGAGAGTGCAAACTCCAGTCTGTTATAACAGCAAAAGGAACCAAAATGGCATGCATGAGGATGCCCATGTTTATGCTTGACGGCGGTCTTGGTTAGGAGTTAAATTGTGAAAATGCCTAAAAAACGCTCATCAGTCTGTTAGCGGCAAAAAGGAACTCTCGTCATTGTCAGCATGCAAATCGTGGTCGGTCCTCGGCTGTATAAAGCAGGCGCATTTTTCTGTTTGGGATCAGAGGGCTTTTGGCTTGTGAGAAGGTTGTACGTGTGACACCGGTTTTGTCGGTTACCCTCCTCGCGTTTTTTTGTTCCTACTTGCTATTATCAGTTGAGTTGTTGTGTTACCCCCACACATTCAGGGTGTAAGTGATCATGATTCATCCCACATTTCTTTATTTTACTATGAATTTCCATGTGTCCTTAGAAAATATAGGGGAGTGGTTTCCTGTTGCTTTCTCCATGGATTGGGATTCAGAGATTTCCTTCTCTTAAACTGGTTGCTACTCAAGCCTAGTGAATGTAATGAACTCAACTCTCTGAATTCTCATTCTGAACCACTGTCCATCACCTGCATGGTCTGCTGATTTTGAATTCTGGTTGAGGTCATTATATTCAATTTCACACAAATACCCTTAGGAAAGGTATTAATCCATATCTTCTTTTCACCCCTCAATCTATGGGTTAAATAGCAAGGAAAACTGAGCTCTGTAGCCTTGAATGTTAATCTGTCTAGGAGAAGGACAATTATGAATTCAAAAATGTTGATGTGTTAATGGCTTTTATTAGCGATCTCTCTAGGGATGGCGACTTGATAAAACCACTTACCCCCCAGCAGTTTGATCGCTGGTTGTGATGTGTCAGCCTATAAAAACACACATTGACTGATATTCTTATATGAGTTGCACAGTCTGCTATAAGCAAAAATAACATCTAAATTTCTTTTTTCTTTTTACATTCTATAACTTAGGACTATTATGTCTACAACTGCCACAAGGTGTTTAAAAATATGGCATGGAGTAAAATTAGCTAAGAAAGAATGTGTCTATATGCTTAAATTTGAATTTTGTCTACTGATAGATTGTCTATTGCCAAACCGGCGTGGTGTCCTCCATTTCAAATCCAAAAGTACAGAATAATGAGTTCAAATCATGTCCAAAGTTATTATTTCCAATCCATGATTTTTGATGGTTAAAAAATGTTAAAATGATTTGGTTTAATAAAAACCGACAAATATAAAATTATTTGGTGGCAAATGTCACCCGCCCCCCAATCATTTAAGACATATCACGTGGGTGTTACATGTGAATTTGAGTTATTTGTAAACTAGTATTTACCTGGGATGTGCAGGTAAATTTTATAGTTGAAATGGTTAAATGTAACCGTAAGTTCTATCCTAACAGTTTCTTCTCTTGAATGTCTCACTTGTAGAACTCACTTCCAGAACTTTTGCTTTTTAGACAATGTTGATCTTCAAAAATTTAAATAATATCAATCATTATCTTTTGTTGTCTTAATTCCTGTTCATTTATTGTTCTCTACTTAATAGTCTTTTTCTCATATTCTTTCATAGTCAGTAACCAACTGCATCTTAGTAGCTTCATTTCCTTGTTTGGTATGAAATGATCTAAAATTTTAAAATAAATCACAGTGTAATGGAGTAGAAATTGGAATTAGCAATCCAAGTTCAAATTCCAGGATTATCATTTGAGCTCATCTTTGCACTAATACAAAAACACACACAAAAAAAAAAAACAATTTTTTTTTCAGTCATGACCTTAGGAAAGGCATGAAACCTACCAAATTTTAAAATTTCATAATCTGGAGCTCTTTTTCATATATCACTATCGATTAAGCACGCCAGATTATGAATTTTCATTTTTTTTTTTTTTTTTTTTTTTAAAAAATCATGTATGAGCATATTTGTTTTGGCTTCCCTTGGGTGGGGGATCAATTTACAATTAATTTAAATTGCAAACTGGACCCCCTATTAACTTATATAAGATTTAAAAAAAATTTTGTTTTGATATTTGTCATCAAGAGCAGGGTTTTTTCAAAGTGTGGGTCCCAATTCTTCAGTAGGTCATATGATAAATAAAATGGTTTACAACATAGTGAAGTGAATATGATAAACCCAAGAGGAATTGGAACTTGGCTGTCTGATTAACAATTCTGAGCCATTATCCATTATACCACCTGTACATGAAAGCTTACAGCACTTGGTATTCTCAAGTGGTCACCCATCTAGATATTGACCAGGGTTGATGTTGCTTAACTTCAGTGTTTCAACATGATATGGCCATAAGCCTTTGGGAATTCAGTATATTGTTGAATTCAACTTTACGTTATAAAAAGATAGATTTTTATCACTTTATGCATTATTTTTAGTGGATGCCCATATTTGAGTAGATGTTCCATTTATTTTAAACAGTATGTTTATTTTTGTCTACCAGCTTGAATATTCGAGAAATCTTTTTCTTTAATAAGATTTCTTAAATATTCAGGGTGGTAGACAAAAATAAATAAGACTTATTTGGGATGGAGTGATTTTCATAATAAAACAGATTGATAAACTTGTCCCTGATGATAATAAATAGCTTCTTTGCTAATTGTAATGGTAATTATTAGCCGTTTCCTTATAAGGAAACATTTGGCATACATTGACGAGCAGCTAGTACTACTTTTGGTTGAAATTTATAAAAACTCTCTCTTAAAACAAATTTTCAAGAAAATAGGTTTCTTAAGTGCAATTTTTCATCACTCTTTCCAGTGTTGATGAGGTTTCCTTCCATCATTTTCAAAGCCATATATAAATTCTGTGGTACAAAGTTTTGTTATATATATATATATATATATATATATATATATATATATAATTTAAATTTGAATGAGAATCAGACGGAATAGTAAATATGACAATTTGTAAAAACTATTTTGATGTTTCACTTATGACATTGTTTAATTGTTGAGTCATGTCAAAATAAATTTTTCCCAATTATATCTACCATATAGACAAGAAAGGTCGAAGGTCATAAGATTAACTGTTTCCTTTTGGTTGAAATTTATAAAATCTCTGAATTAAAAGTTTTTCAGGAAAATATGTTTCTCAAGTCCACTAGCTGTTATCGCCGGTTCCAGTATTGATGGGGGGGGGTTCCTTCCTAACCTTTTGTTTGAAGTAGTGTAGAATGTCAACATCTTGATTATGTCATTACTTTCTCTTTGGCTAGCATGGGCATTACATTTTAGTGTTGTTGAAAGTCCTCAAGTGATGTGGTTTCTGTTATTTGGCACAATGCTTTGTGATTCTGTAGAAGTTTCAAATTCTTTGTAGACGAACCATGTATAATTAATAAAACAAATTAGAATTAAATTAATCCATGTTGTTTGATCTGAAGATTAAAAAGAAGAAATCCAAATTGTAATTAATAAAACTATAATTTTCTTTTTCCTATGTACTCAAGTGCTAAGATCTTGGCAGAATCAAATGTTAAAATGTGGGTGATTGCATAAATGCACAAATGTAATTTGATCTTTTTGGCTGCTTATTTGTATTAATAAAGTAACCACTATTCCACACATATAGCCACTGGATAATTTTTGCATTGTTGCTTATATAGAAACCTTCATTTTTCCTCTTGTCCCCTAACCTGTTTTTCTGGTGTCTTTTTAAACTGACACATTCTTTTTGCCATATATTGTGACCATTTTCTTTAAATTTTGTATTTCCTTGATTTCAACTGAAAACTTTGACATTTCCCAACATATTCCAGTCAAATTTTCATTTTCTATAGATTTTAAGCATTATTTAGTTATATGGAAAAAAAGAAGATGATATCAGTTTAAAGTAATATGAGAAGGATATGGAAGAAATTAATGTATTCTTTTTTCCATATATTTTAACCATTTTACTTAAGGTTCATATTTTCTTGATTTCAACTGAAAACTTTGACATTTCCCAACATATTTCAGTGAAATTTTCATTTTCTATAGATTTTAAGCGTTATTTAGTTATATGGAAAAAGGAAGACATCAGTTTAAGAGTAATATGAGAAGGATATGGAAGAAATTAATGCATTCTTTTTTCCATATATTTTAACCATTTTACTTAAGGTTCATGTTTTCTTGATTTCAACTGAAAACTTGGATATTTTCCAACATATTTCAGTGAAAATTTTTGCTTTCTATAATCATAGTTTATCTTCATACTTTAGTTAGATTAACAGAAGGTGTTAGTTTAAAATGACACCAGGAGAATATGTATTTAGCCACTGAAGATGTCCAAACTTGAGATGTGTACTAGCTTCTCAAACTATCTTTTGAAAAGTTGGCTATTTCTCACCTTTTAAGAATTTTTTTTAAACAAGTTCACTCCAAGCAAGGTAATAAAGCCACTAAAACCCATGGGGTTACAGGGTGTGGAAGAACTAGAAAAGAGAAACATTAATATAGAACAAGAACATAGAAGAGTAATCAAGAGAACAGTAGATAATGATTGATATTGCATTTAGATTTTTGTAGATTAAAGTTGACTGGAAAGCATGAAGCTGGAAGAGTGTTCCACAAGCAAGAAGTGTGAGAGAAGAAACTGTCAATATAGAACTTATGGTTATATCTAGCCAACTTGACTGTAAATTGATGAGATCTTGATACCAATCTCATACTGCACTTAAATTCATAAAGGCTAGATACCATAGCAAAGACATCATCTGAACAATTACTATGAAAGTATTTGTAGAAAAGGCACAGGGGTAGAAATTTACAACCGTAGGAAATTGACTGAAGCTGAGATGTCAGATCAGGACCAATAATATTGCTGATTCTTCATTGGCTTTTATCAAGAATCTTTAGTTATATAGCAGGAGCACCAGACCATAAGTGGCAGCAATATTCTAAGCATGGATGAATGGTAGACTTATAGATATGTAAGGTAGATTATGGAGAGAAAAACTGCCTAGCATGACAATGAACCAACTTTCTTAGCAGCTGACATAGCAATGGCTTCAATATAGTTTTTCCTCATCCTGTCAGTTGAAAATGTCAGCCTGAGAAGGTGCAATTAGTCACTCTTCTGGAGGCTAGCATCAGCCATGCTTATGGAAGGCAGAAAAGTCTCTCTCAGATTATTAATAGAGAGTAGTTTTGGAGACATTAAAATTAACAAGCCATTTTCTTCCCCAGTTAACAATAAACTGAAGGTTGTTTTGTATATCAGCTGCCATTTTGACATTATCAAGCTGATCAGAGTTACTATCAAGACAGGAATAAATGTTTGTGTCATCAATGAAGATACCAAGTTGAGAGCTGATGCCATTGGGATGGTTGTTAATGAAAATTAAGAACAAAGTAGGACCAAAGATAGAGCCCTGGGGGACACCTGCATTAGTACAAAAAGATCAAGAAGAGTGGCCATTCAGGATAACTTTCATTTTGCGGTTGGATAAGAAAGATTGGATCAGGTCAAAAATTTGTCCAGAGACACTGTAACTTTTCAACTTGTGAAAAAGATCTGTATGCTAAACCCTGTCAAATGCTTTCCAGATGTCCAAAGCAACAGCTCAAACTTCACCATCTTTATCTAAAGCTTGCTAGCCTTTTGCAATGATTGTCAATACATCAGCAGTTGACCAAGAGAAACAAAAGCCATATTGCTTGTCTGAATGAAGGCTTTGCAATGTGAGATGACTAAGCAATTCAGCATTGATTAGGACCTCTAGTAGTTTACCAAAAAGAGGCAGAAGGCTAATAGGCCGATAGTTGGAAGGATCGGACAGTTCAAATGTTCTTAAAAAAGAGATGAAGATTTCCAACAAGCAAGGAAGCTAGCAGCAGTGAGGCATTTATTATACAGTTTAGAGAGAACAGGAGCCAGTTTGGGAGCACACTTATTAAGAACTATTGCAGGGATGCCATCAGGTCCTCGTCGGCATCCAGATTAGATATGATAGCAAGTGGTAAATTATATTATTAAAATAAAACTGATTAATTCCTTCTAAAATAAGAATCCATTGGCGTTAAATTAATGTACGTGAATAAATATAGTATTGACGTAAGTATAAAAGAGGAGGAAAGAAGTGTGACTTAAATTACATTTATTTGTTTTTCTTCAGTGTATATGAAATGATTCTATGAAATCAACAAATTAACTTTCTTAATTTATGACCTCATGTAAATAACTTGCCTGGTGATGGGGCGGCATTCTTTTGTTTGGCACCTTGATTATTAGTATATATTGTTATGTTCGGTGAATAATCTCTGACTCATTGGACATTTATTAGTTCATTTATTATTAACTAATGGAAACTAATTTTACTCTTTTACCGTCTGAACAACTGAGATTCTTTCTTATTAATTTTTGTCTTTCTTTGCTTGCTTAGAAATTAGATATTATTCAGAGTAGATGAACTTTCAGAATAAATGACACTGCAAATTAACCTTTGATTTCTAATTTTATATAAAGCCCAAGAAACAAGCTACAAACTGTAAGCATCAAAACCAAGTAAATAGATGTTGACAAAATGTGACGTAGGAATAGTAAAATATGCCTTTCAAAAGCGGAACAAAGTATTAAGAAACTGGAAAATTTCATAAGAAATAAAGAAATGAATGCTTAATAGCTGTGTGATATATAATCTCCGATATGGTAGTGAATGCTAGACAATTTCCTCACATATGAAGAGGCGATGAGACAACTGAAATGTGATTCTACAGAAGAACATGGGGAATACCATGGCCAGAACATGTGAGGAAGGAGTATGTTTAAAGGAAAATGGAAATTAAAAGAGGAAGGTTTTAATAGAATCAGAAAGACATACTATTTACAGAAAACCAGTTAGAAAGAGCAAAGATGGCTTGAAGAATTTGCCATTCTGGTTATATATCTTACTAGCTTGTTATATATGCTTTCGTCTGGGAGACTTACAAGGGTGAGGCCATATTTGCTGAAGAAGAGGACAGGTAACAGACATTGCAACAGTTTTATTGAACCATCCTTCAGTTTACCTTTTCTCAAAATTTGATTTTTGTATCTTGCATCTTTGGATATGCAGATAGCGTAACAGTTAATGTAGAAATTGAAATTAGCCAATGGAGTTCAAATTCTGGTCTAGTCTATTACATTCATTTTCATGCTAATGCCATTGGAAAAGACATGAATACATCTTTTTTTCCCTGCTATGGGTTATATAGCAAGGTAGACTAGGCTGTCCTTGAGTGGCAACCAGTCTAAGAGAAAGAAAATTTTAGAGAAGGTAGTGAGAAACCATTCCAGTATCTTTCTCAAAGAAAGCATGAAAATTTTCAGAGAGTAAAGGAATTTGTAGACTTGAAATGGCATGGCTTTAAAAAAAAAAAAAAAAATACTTGAGAAGCCATTTTTTAAGATTTCTAACCTATGCAACTTTAATGGCTGTAGAATGTAAAAATGACCTGAATGTTTCAAGAAAAATAATGTGACAAAAAACTTTTCAAAAATTAATGGCACTGCTTTGTCTCAGAAATTTGGACAATTTATGACTGTTGACATGTCACAAAATTACACAATTTCTGAAGAATCACTTCTATTGAAATATTTTTGTATATTGCCTCAAATAAGGAACGTTGTTTGCTATACAAAGTAATTAACATAAATTTGAGTTAACTTTAATTTATAAAGATTGAAGCTGAAAGTTAAATTTGGACCTCTCCCTCAAATGTAAATTGCCCACCATTTCAAAATTGTTTCAAACAAACTATTATTACAAGAATATGCTCAATTGTATGTGTGTCTGTGTGTTTAGGCAGCAAGAATTAATCCAAATAAATTTTGTTAAATTCAACTGACAAGGTCTGTCAATTTTTTTATTAAATTTTTTCAATTTCCAAATGAACTGTCCAAAGTTCATGTTTTTGTTCAAGCACTTTCAACCATCTCAGTTTTTATCAAGAACTGGGTGTTGACAATATGGTAAGCAAGATTTTTCAACTAAATCCTGGTGTTTTTAGATCAATGGAATTGGAAGCAGTTTAAAGTGCCATCATATATCGCAGTTAAACGGAAAACCATATATTCAATATTTATACTGATTGATTTTGTTTGTATACATATTAAATATATCTTCTGCATATTAAATATTTGATACACCCTTCAATATATTAGATTGTCCAGATAGTTCATGCCACTTTTTAGTTGTTTATGTTCCAAAACATTAGAACATGTCAAATTTATTGACAGATGATTTTTATTTTTTTAAGTATTTCACTCCAAGCAAAGCGGGAGTGCCACTAGTACACAGGGGACCTACAGAGAGTGTAAGTTAGGGAAAATACTGAATATATGAGGCATTGAGGGAAGGATAAAAAGAACAAGGATCAAAGCAACAGACGATGTCGATTGACATTGTATTTAAATTTTTTGAAGATTATAGTTATCAGGGAAGCAAGTAAGAGGAAGGGAGTTCCGCTGTTGGGAAGTGTGAGAGAAGAAACTGTTGGAGTAGAAGAGGCAGTTAGATTTAACTGTTTTGACAGTAAAAGGTTGGGACTGAGATGCCAACCTAGTAGCATGCTTAAATTCATGTGGTTGGGACACCAGTGAAAATAGCTCACCAGAGCAGATACCATGAAAATATTTATAGAAAAAGACAGAGGGAAGCCGCATTATGTCGGTGAGAAAATGACTGGAGTTAAGAATCCAAGTCAGGACCGATCACATTGCATATCCGTCTTTAGATTTTGTTGAGAACTTCAAGATGAACAGCAGGAGTACCAGGCTATATATGGCAATAGTATTCCATGCATGGACAAATAGTAGATTTGTAGTTGTGAAGGATGGACTCTGATGAGAAAAAAAAACCTTCTGGCACAACACAAAGAACCAACTTTCCTTGCGGTAGATGTAGCTATTGATTCAATGGAGACCAAGAAGGTACAGTGAGGTGTGCTCATGAAGTTGAGCATTAACCATGCTGATAGGAGGCAGGGACGTATATGTTTACATTTTTGATTAGAGCACACTTCAAACTATTTCATGAGAAAGAAAGTTTAAAATTACTTATATCTTGTAAATTTTACATCCCTATGAAAATGAAAGATTTTAATGTGCATTTTAGACACTTGATGGTTTTTTTTTTTTTTACCAAAGGCTAAAATGCCTCACAAATAACAAAAGAAGATATGTCTTGTGTACGGTGAAGGTGCTTTAGCTGATAAAACTGTATGGAAGTGGTTTGCCAAGATTAGAGTTGGTGCTTGTAGCATTATTGATGAAGAACACTCAGGTACCCTCCAACCAACTACAGATGATGAACAAATCAAAACATTGGTTGAGATTAACCCGCATTACTGTCATTTAAGACATAAATGAATGGAATTGTCCATTTATGTAAATAAACAGAGTTAAGAGGAGTTAGCATTAAGTCATTTGCTAAGTATAGTAAACCTTCATATAGTACAGCTTTCATTACTTACCTATGAGTGTGTCTTCCTTATTTATTTCCCTCTGTTATCTCGAAAACACAAGATGTAACAAGTATGTAATGCGGGAATTGGCAGAATCACTAAGTTTATCAAAATCCACTATCCATGAGCACTTAATGAAGCTTAGATACTCAAATTGCTATGATGTTGGGTACCACATGATCTGAGTGAAAAGTATCTTTTCATCTGTGTTTTGCTGCATAAATGAAATGAAAATTTATCCTTTTTGATGCAAATTGTGACGGGTGATGAGAAATGGATAGTGTTTTTTTTTCTCATATTGGCTCATATTCAGTAGGCCTTTTGTGTCTTAATGGGTTACAGCCATATAACATTGCAACATTGGTTCTGATATGATTACCAAAGTTAAGCAATGTTGAGCCTGATCATTACTTAGATGGGTGACTGCTTATGAATACCAGCTGCTGTAAGCTTGGATACCTGAGTTGTGTAATTGATAATTACTTGCACTTGTTAACTGAAGAGCCTAGTTCCAATTCCCATTGGATTTGTTATATTCATTTACACACAAATACCTGTGGGAAAGGTAGGAATCTAGCTTTTCTCCCCTCTGCTATGGGTTAATTATTAAAACTTGTATCACTAAATAATCATTATCTCCAAAAAATTCTCATAATCTAAAAATATTTTCTGGTTTTAAATAACCTGCAAAGGGTTGATAAACTGTGGAAAGTGAATGAATCAAAGAACAATTGTATCTTAGTGACTTTGTTGCCTTGCTTGAGATTAAAATGGAAAAAAACAAATGATGGAAGGGGCTTGTCTAAAACTCAAGCTTGGGGATTTCAGATGAGAAAGGAAGATGCAGATCCAGTTTTAGATTCAGCATATGTTACATTTGTAATTTTTAGCATATTCCATTTCTATATTATTGTGTTGATAGATGTTTCCTTTTATTTATATAGAACATTACTGACATCTGTTTGTATGTTCCATTTTCTTAGATTTTAAATCATGCAGTCAGTGCCATTTCTGTTTAATATAAATTTTGCGTCTGTCGAGTGAACCTTTGAATCTAGACTTGGATATACATATGCATCAATATTTCAGCCATATTCTTTTGCAGGCTGTGAAATGCGTTGTTTTTTTAACCTTGCATTAATAATTAAACTTATAACTCTCTGAAATCTCTCAGGTAAATGTCACTTCACAAGTCTCATAACCCACCTGGGCAAAGGGAGTATAATATGTACTGCAGCCATAGCAAACAGTGGTGTGTCTAGGACAAGAAGCTTGTTCCTTTTCAGGTTGATAGGATATGCAGGTTGTCTTAATGAATCTGAAACTAGAGAGCAGAGTTCACATTTCAGTCAGGTTCATGCATTCACTTACACTCAAATACCCTTGTGACAGATATGAATCCATTTATTCTGCCAAGCTAATGGTTAAATACTTGAGAAATCATTGTTATTCTCAAAAATTGTTCATGCCATATTCACTTGAAAAAAAGAAAAAGAAAGGACTATTCTTAGAATGCAAAATGTTTTTGGCTTTAAATAACCTGCAAAAGGTTGATAAGCTGTAAAAAAAACAAAACAAATCAATCTAGCCTGGGAGCCATCTTAAGGCAAGTGAGCCCAGTTAGATCTGTTATTTAACCCATAGCTGAGGGAATAAGAGGTAGATTCATGGGTATTTGTGTGAAAGTGAACTGGGATTTGAACTCGGATCACCAATTTTTTTCGTTCTGACTTGTTAACCATGACGCAATCAGCATATTGCCTTGGGTGCAACTGCACAGCAAAACATTTTGAAGCAAAAGACGATGCAGATGTAATGCAGAAATGTGCATGAAGCAGTTTTGTTTTTGTAAATTTGTCTTTTGTTTATCTTATAAACCTTTAGATCAACTGCAGACAAACAAAACTTGGCTAAAAATATTTCTAACTTAGAAGACTGTTATATAAGTGTGTCTATTTTTTTACTCTGTATGTATGTACGTGTGTGAGAGAGAGAGACATGGAAGTGAAGGAAGAAATTTTCTATTTCATTTATATTTAAGCAAGATAATTATAACTTGTCACATCCTGAGTTCAGTTGTTTATTAACCCTTCCACTTCTTATACATTGCCTGCTGTTGAGATATATATATATATATATATATATATATATATATATATATATATATTTATATATATATATATAATGTTTTCAAGACATACATATGACTTTACTGAACTTACATTGCCTGCTGTTAACACACACACATATATATATACATACATATATATACACACATTTTCAAGATGTACATGTCTTTACAAAACTTACATTGCCTACTGTTGACACACACACACACACACACACACACACACACACACATATATATATGTATATATATATATATATATACATTTTCAAGATGTATATGTCTTTATAAAGCTTACGTTAACTGCTGTTGACGCATATATACATTTTCACAACGTACATATGTCTTTATATAACTTATGTTGCCTGCTGTTGACGTATATACAGTGTGCGATGAATAAATTGTCATCTAACTTATGCAAAAATGAAATTAACAGTGACATCTCATTTTAACAGATATATTTACCAAAATTACTCAAAAATATCTGGAAATACTAAAATAAATTGCACTTTGACAGGTGAGAACCAAAATGGTTATGAACAATTGTGTTTGTAAGCAAGCTGCATGGGAAACGTCACTTCATTTTTTCCATATGTTTGAAAAAATAAAAAATAAAAAAATACATGAAGGCCAAAAGGTGACGGAGTGAAACAATAGTGATTGTTGATAGCAGTTTGGTGTTTTGTTTATAACCATTTTGGTTCTCACCTGTTGAAGTTCAATTTTAAATGCACTGAAACGAAGTTGCATCTTTGTAGTGAGTAAATTGTTTTTGCATATATGGAAAAATTATAATGAATAATTATTGCTCTACTTAGTATTGGGCCCTGTTTTGAATTAATGCTGTGAACATTAGAATTTATATATTCTTTTTTGTTCTCATTACATTGATATATATATATATATATATATATATATATATATATATATATATATATATATATGAAAAGAACATTTTTTTATGTAAGCCACACAGAATACAACTGGAATCTTTAAGAATATTTACTTAGAGTAACTTTACTGGTTTCACAATTCTATGCTTTTCAAATGTTAAATTGAGATGAAGAGACGTGTGGCTATGTCATGATCTGTTTCACAAATGCACACACACACATTTATATATATATATATATGTATGTATGTATACATGCATGCATGCATGCATACATATATACACAAACACATTTTCAAGGTGTATATATATATATATATATATGATTTTACTAAACTTTTTGATATGTAAATGATTGCCTAATTTGCATAGCTATGGCATAGACTATATAAAAGCCCAAGCTGTAAGAGTAGAGGACCTCTTGCTATGTGATATAAATGATTACCACTGGACTGATAAATTATGAAGGAAATCCCACTTCATTGCTTGCTGTTGACATATATATTACATTTTTAAGACATACATTCATGTCTTTACAAAACTTATGTTACCTACTGTTAATGTATATATCTGTTTTTACAAAACTTACATTGCCTGCTGTTGACATACATATTTTCAAGATATATATGTCTTTACAAAACTTATGTAGCCAGCTGTTGAAGTATATGTACATTTTCAAGACATATATATGTATGACTTTGCTAAATTTACACAGCTTGCTGTGGACATATATACAAATTTACAAGATATTGTGAAATGTCAGTTGCTACAATTTGTGTTATAAACCAATGAATTTGCTATTTTCAATTTTCAGGCAACAGTGCTATAACAATGCAGCAGTGAAAGTGTTAAATAAATTTACTAAAACTTTCATTCTTTTTCAATGATTACTCACACAGTGACAAAGCAGATACTAAAAACTCATATAGATACTAAAACTCATATAGAAATGCATTGCAAATTACTTGTCTATAGAACTGTGATGCAAATTACTTGACGATAGAACTGTGTTGCAAATTACTTGACGATAGAACTGTGTTGCAAATTTGTGCATTGCAAATTACTTGTCTATAGAACTTTGCAAATTACTTGACTATAGAACTGTGAAATTACTTGACTATAGAACTTTTGCAAATTACTGGACTATAGAATGCATTGCAGATTACTTGTCATAGAACTGTGTTGCAAATTACTTGTCTATAGAACTGTTTGCAAATTATTGTGATAGAACTGTGTTGCAAATTACTTGATAACTGTGTTGCAAATTTATAGAATGCATTGCAAATTACTTGTCTATAAACTTGTTGCAAATTACTTTTCAAATGATTGTGTTGCAAATTACAATGCATTTGCAAATTACTTGTCTATAGAACTGTGTTGCAAAATTAAATGCAGAAATGAAAGTTGCAAATTACTTGATTATAGAACTGTGTAAAACTGTTTGAAAATTACTTGACTATAGAACTGTGTTGCAAATTACTTGTCTATAGAACTGTGTTGCAAATTACTTGACGATAGAACTGTGTTGCAAATTACTTGACGATAGAATGCATTGCAAATTACTTGTCTATAGAACTGTGTTGCAAATTACTTGACGATAGAACTGTGTTGCAAATTACTTGACGATAGAACTGTGTTGCAAATTACTTAACTATAGAATGCATTGCAAATTACTTGTCTATAGAACTGTGTTGCAAATTACTTGACTATAGAACTGTGTTGCAAATTACTTGACTATAGAACTGTGTTGCAAATTACTGGACTATAGAATGCATTGCAGATTACTTGTCTATAGAACTGTGTTGCAAATTACTTGTCTATAGAACTGTGTTGCAAATTATTGACGATAGAACAAATTACTTGACTAGAACTGTGTTGCAAATTAATGACGATAGAATGCATTGCAAATTACTTGTCTATAGAACTGTGTTGACTATAGAATGTGTTGCAAATTATTTGACTATAGAAATGCGTATAGAACTGTGTTGCAAATTACTTGACTATAGAACTGTGTTGCAAATTATTTGACTATAGAACTGTGTTGCAAATTATTGTCTATAGAACTGTGTTGCAAATTACTTGACAAACTTGTTGCAAATTTACTTGACGATAGAATGCATTGCAAATTATAGAACTGAAATTACTTGGAACTGTGTTGCAAATTACTTGATGATAGAACTGTGTTGCAAATTACTTGACGATAGAACTGTGTTGCAAATTACTTGACGATAGAATGCATTGCAAATTACTTGTCTATAGAACTGTGTTGCAAATTACTTGACGATAGAACTGTGTTGCAAATTACTTGACTATAGAAATGCGTTGCAAATTACTTGACGATAGAACTGTGTTGCAAATTACTTGACGATAGAACTGTGTTGCAAATTACTTGACTATAGAACTGTGTTGCAAATTACTTGTCTATAGAACTGTGTTGCAAATTACTTGACGATAGAACTGTGTGTTACTATAGAAGAACTGTGTTACTTGTCTATAGAACTGTGTTGCAATTACTTGACTTAGAACTGTGTTGCAAATTACTTGACGATAGAACTGTGTTGTTGCAAATTTTTCAAATTACTTGATAGAACTGTGTTGCAAATTACTTGTGCTATAGAATGCATTGCAAATTACTTGTCTATAGAACTGTGTTACTTGGATAGAACTGTGTTGCAAATTATAGAAAATGCATTAATACTATAGAACTGTTACTTGTCTATAGAACTGTGTTGCAAATTACTTGTCTATAGAACTGTGTTGCAAATTACTTAACTATAGAATGCATTGCAAATTACTTGTCTATAGAACTGTGTTGCAAATTACTTGACTATAGAACTGTGTTGCAAATTACTTGACTATAGAAATGCGTTGCAAATTACTTGTCTATAGAACTGTGTTGCAAATTACTTGTCTATAGAACTGTGTTGCAAATTACTTGACTATAGAAATGCGTTGCAAATTACTAGATTATAGAAATGCATTGCAAATGCTTTGACTAGAAATGCACTGCAAATTATTATAATTCTAGCTATTTATGTTATTGGTGCTACTACATATAGGATTTAATAAACAAATACATCAAGCCTTTATTTCCATCATTTTCATATGTGTAGAGGCACAAAAATAATAAAAATAGATACAGAAATTCAATAAACATTATTTAACTTCAGGAATGCATTGAAAATTATTTGAACATGGGCTTTTTATACCACAAATGATATCACGTATAGTATTTATTAATCAAATATGTCCAATCTTTCATTCATTTTCAGTAATAATTATATATTTTGTGTGTCACCAAATACTGAAAATATATATAGAAATGCAAATTATTTTAATATAGGAATGCATTGCAAATTATTTTACTATAGGAATGCATTGTAGATTATTTTAATATATGAATTCACTGGAAATTATTTTAATATATGAATTCATTGGAAATTATTTTAACATATGAAACCACTAGAAATTATTTTAATATATGAATGCATTGCAAATTATTTTAATATATGAATGTATAGGAAATTATTTTATATCATATTTGATGTCATTTAAAATTGACTTTTTACTTAAATGTTAGAATTTTATAAGTTTGTTGTGAATTGGACAAAATAAGAAGTTCTAGCAATATTTAACGTGTCATCCAACATTTTTTAAGCAATATTCCAGCTGAATTGTGGCAGGGCATTTTATATACCATGAAATATAGTAAATGCTTTGCAGATTGTTTTAACATTAGCTACTTAGGTAACCAGTGATAGCACATCTAGGATTTATTAAGCAAATACATCAGAACTTTCATTCCTTCTCAAGATCAAATATGCATATCATGACACAGCAAATACCTGAAGTAAATGCCACCATTTTTCATCATACATTTAGCACGTGAGAAGATATAAAGAATAAAAAAAAAAAAAATAATTCAGAAAGTTACTTTTTTAATATTTATCTTCTCTTACTTAAAATATTAATTTTGACAGAATATGTAAAAGTCAGAGTAGGTTTTGCTTCCCCTCACACAGAAAGTTTGATAATGGTCTACATTGAATAAGTTAAAAACATTGCTTATTGCATAATTTTTACATTATGAAAGCAATCAGTAAATGTCATTTTTAGAGTTATGAACGAAAATCCCAAGTAACATTAGAGGAATTTAACAGATTTTGACCTAAAAAATTTTTGGGGAAAGTTTTAATACATAATCTGTTTATTTTGCAGACAGGAAAGGGATTTTCAGTGGTCAAGCATTAATGCCAGCATTATTGAACTGGGTGATTTAATACATCAATTTAATTTTTTTTTTAATCATTTCATACTAAGCAAGGAAATAAAGCTACTAAGACACAAGGGGTTACTGAAATGTAAAAGAAAAAATTAAATGGTGAGAACAATAAAAGAACTGGAATCAAGAAGGGAGTAGATAATGTTTGAGATGGCATTTAAATTTTTCAAGATCATGGTTGGCTGGTGTTATGGGACCTTACCCATAATAACATAATGGACTATTCCATATGTAATAAATACTGCACCTCAAGAGGAAGCAGGGAGTTTCCGTCTGAAGTCTGGAGTGAAGTCCGTCAGGAGTCTGTCAGTCAGTCAGAGCGAGTGAGTCAGTCAGTCGAGTCAGAGGCAGTCCGAAACAGAGTCGCGTTCAGACAATTACTACTAAACCTGATTGTTCTTACTAACACTTTCTACTTCTCTGTATATATTCCTGTTTGTAATATGCGTATGTGTTATTCCATATCTGTGTTCGAGTTCTTCTTTATTGGTTCTACTTTGGACTATCACCATGGTACAAGGAACCGGACCATAACAGCTGGAAAGCAAGAAGCTGAAAGAGAGTTCCACAATCGAGAAGTGTGAGAAAAACTGTTAGCAAAGAACTTACGGTTACATCTAATCAATTCAACTGTAAAATGATGAGACCTTGCGGCCAATCTAGTAATGCACTTAAATTCGTAAAGTACCATAGATCAAAGTTCACCATGAAAATATAGAAAAAGCAAATGGAAGCTACATTATGTTGGTGGGGAAGTGACTGAAGCTAGTGTTATAATGACGAAAACTGTGTTTCACCCAAAAAAGAAAACTGTGAACTAGGGGAGTTCTGGACAATAACATTTTTATGGCAAACAGTCTTTGTAATTAATCACATTGGATAAAATGTTAATTTATCTTATCCTTACACAATCAGGATATTGGTGCAGAAAGCAGAATCAGCTGAGTTCAAATTCCAGGCTAGTCTGTTGCATTCATTTCTACACAAGGTATAAATTCATCTCTTCTCCATCCATCTATAGGTTAAATAGCAGAGCAAACTGGACTCTCTACTCTTGGGTGTTAACCATTATCAGAGAAAAAGAAACTCTGAATTATCAAATAATGGAGAAGCCAAGGGGAATTTTTTTTTCATGAATGGATGGCAATTCATAAATAATAAAGAAATGGAAGCTATGAAGAGACATAATGGCCAATCTTCTGAAGGGACATGGATTAAATAATAGAATAGACTGGATTCTCCAGTTATAGGTGGTAACCAGTGTAAGAGAAGGAAAACTTGTACTTCCAAACCAGAGAGAAGACAATGATTGGGGGAGCAACCACTCTAATGCCTTTCTCAAGAAGGCATTGGCAATTTGCAGATGATAAAGAGAAGGAATCTCTGGAGAGTCATGATGGCCAATCCTCTGAAGGGACATGGATTAAATAATAGAATAGACTCGATTCTCCAGTTGTAGGTGGTAACCAGTGTAAGAGAAGGAAAACTTGTACTGCCAAACCAGAGAAAAGACAATGGTTGTGAAAGAGACCACTTTAATATCTTTCTCAACTTGCTAAAAAGAAGGAAGCTCTGGAGAGTCATGATCTTCTGACGTGACAAAAGTAGAAATTCTGCCTAGCACAATGATAATTGCTAAAAAGAAGGAAGCTCTGGAGAGTCATGATCTTCTGACGTGACATAGAAATTCTGCCTAGCACAATGATAATTGCTAAAAAGAAGGAAGCTCTGGAGAGTCATGATCTTCTGACGTGACAAAAGTAGAAATTCTGCCTAGCACAAAGATAATTGCTAAAAAGAAGGAAGCTCTGGAGAGTCATGATCTTTGATGATTTTTTTTTTGCTTTTTCTTTTATTATTCGTATTTATTTTTTCTTTGTCAGTTGTGCTTTATCTCTAAATTTCTATCAGTCGACTTTACAGTTGTTTCCTGGTCTTGTTTAAGCCCTTAGCATTCATCCCCCCCCCAAAAAAAAACTTCACACGTAAATATTGGCTCTCAACCTCCTCTAACCCACCCCATATATACTCTGCCATAATATATGACTGCATCATCACAAATAACGCAGGGAGTCATGCTAACATTGAGACTTTGAGAGCCGATATTTACAGTGTTTGTGTGGCAGGGGTTGAATGCTAAAGGGTTAAAAAGAGATTATTGAGCAGAGTATTGATTTGTTTCTTTTTAATTTCTTCTTTCCCCAATTCTCTACCACTGAGTTATATTTATAATAGAAAATTAGATTGTCATGGCTTGGTTACCAAGCTAGTCTTGTGAGTGAATGAGTGCGTGTTTGTGTGTGTGCCTTTGGATGGATGATTGTTTTTATACTATTATAATCCCGCAATTTTTTTGTCCAGTTAACTGATGTTTCTGCCACATTTAGGGATTGTTGGGGTTTTTATTACTAACCATATTTTGTTTTGTTTTCATGCAAATAGTATTTAATTCATATTGTAAATAATCATTGGGGTTTTTTAAATTGTTGTTTTTATTTCCCTCCCCCCACAGGCTTTGAAATGTACATATGGGGACTAGTTAGGATTTCATAGAGACATTGAGGTATTATGGTGGATGTAGTAAGAAAGGCAGGAGAGAATGTGTTGTTTTGGTGGTAGGACTATTGTTGGTATGTTTGGGTCAGTGTTTGCGGCTAGCTAAGTTTAGAAATTAAGACAGAAGAAGACCATCCTTTCCCCAACCCCCTTTTCTGGCCTGCGCCACATTTTGTACCCTCGTATGAATAAATATTATTCCTAACATCGCTTGACAGTGGAAAGATACTATGGATTTTTTACAATTAGATTTATAAATTTAGTTTCAGTTTTGAAACATGGAAATTTTGTGTTGTGATGGAATCATATTTTTAAAAAGAAAATAATATATATATATATATATATATATATATATATACATACATACATACATACATACATATATATATATATATATATATATACATACAGTGTAACCTGGATATAAGAGAGTTGTTGGGACTGAAGAAGAAGTCTCTTATATCCGAGAGTTTCTCTTATATCCGGGTTTGGTCTAATTTATATACATTAACACAGGCTCTAATTTGGGACCAGAGAAAATCTCTCTTATATCCGGGTCTCTTATATCTGAGCTACACTGTATATATATATATATATATATATATATATATATATATATATATATATATATATATATATATATATATATATATATATACATATATATACATACATACAGTGTGTGTATATATTTATCATGCATATCTTAGCATTCTTGTTACTTTAATTTTCCAAAACACATAAAAAAATAGTTTACTTTTATTGAAAATAAGTTTATTATTATTATAGAAAAATAGTTTATTACTCTTGTTTAAAGAAACTTTTTTGATGGCTTAAAAAGCAAATCTGTTTTACCTGCAGAAATAGATTTAGATCATGGCTACCTTGAAAGAGATTATTTTCAATAACAATATGATAACAATAACACTGTATTTGAAATATGTTTTCTAAATATTGAAATCTTTATATAAAATACTTAAAATGTGTGAGTTTAAAATTACAATTTTCTTTATTGTGAAGTTCTCAAAATAAACTAAATTTTATTTGCATCACTTCATCTATTTTAGAGTGTCAGAGTGACACTATTGTTAGTCATATTTATGTAGATAAGTATATCTATATTTGCATACAATTTTTGTGTCCTATTGTCTGCGTATACCTGTATACACAATACTGGTTTCTACTCTGAATTGTGTGTACGTGTATATAAACTGAAGGTCTCTGTGACTCTCTTTCAAATTATGTACGTGCATGCCTTTTCTAAAAATAAAATTCAAACCTTGTCATATCTAAAAGTCTACCTGAAACCCCGGGTCATTTGACTTGAGGTAAGATGACAGAGCTTATTTCTATTCCGTGTCAGGGTCTCCCATGTTTGCCCTTGTTCACAAATATCTAACTTTTGCTTCTGACTGGAATCACCCCTCTCTCTGGTCCCTGCCATCTCATCACTACCACACTGTCAACCTACAACTGCTACAATGTGCATCAATATTATGACTATTTCAGTTATTATTACTAATAATACAATGACTTTTATTTGTAGTATTAAAATCACCTGTCTATATGACTAATATAACGATTGTCATTAAAGATATTCTTATTAAATTCACTTGTTCTGCTGTCATCAACATTTTTTCTTTTTAAAAATTACTATAAGAGGGCAATGCAAATATAATTAATCTGACTTACTATCTTTCCTGCAGGCCAAACCTCTCAAGCATGTCTTACTCTGTTGCTATTTCCATGGCAAATGTTCTGATAAGCTCCATTCCTTACTTCAACCAGTTCAGACCTTCACAGCTAACACTCACCAAGTCACGTACACTGGAACAAACCATCTCTATTCCCTTTTTATTCCATTAATAAGAAGGAATTTCCACTTGGCTTCTTCCCACAAACTGTTACTTTGTAGAACCAACTCCAAGAGGATGCTTTCCTGCTGACTACAAAACCTGTTCAGGTATAAGGTTAAATGCTATCTTTTCCACATATCTCCATAAACTGCACTTCTTCCTTTTATATTCTTACTGCTCATACAACAACCTCCTTCAGTAACCCACTATGTTGAGTGGCTCTTGGGCCTTGTATAGAATGAAAATTAGTTAAAAAAAAAGAAGACCCATAATAATTGTTACATTCACATGTAATAAATTTCATGTACTAAATGTAACAATTATTATGGCACATTTGTAATATGTTAGCACTGAACAGATTATTCTCTCTTTTCAATTTTTTACACTATCATTTACTCAATGCAAGGTTCTAGAACAATGCAAGGTAGAGAGTTATTATTAGGCCAGTTATGTGCCATGCGGGATACACGCTTAGTCGATCATGTATCTTTCAATAAATGACTGAGAAGGCAGATTTTTTCCTGTGGTAGGTTGCCATTATTTTCTGCGTTAGGCCAGTTACCATCCAAGGCTGTCCTGCTATTTACCAATAGCTGAGGGGAGAAGAAGAGGTTTCATACCTTTCCCAAGGGTATTAGCATATAAGTGAATATAATGGATTCGACTGGAATTCGAACTTAATTCCTTAGTTCCACCAGTTTATAGATGTAAGTATTGTAGATTAGGAGAATATGTAGGATAGATAATAGTTGACCCTAGATAGGAAAAAGTTAAAATTGGATTAGTTGGGAGAGCATCCTCTTGGGAGTCTGTTCTTCAACGCAGTGACTCTTAAGAAGTTACTATTCAATTGGAATTTACTTCTTACCAGTGGAATACAGAGGCAATGAGGATGATTCCACATTATATGGTGGCATGGCAGGTTTTAGCTGTAAAGGTATTACTTGAAATGACTTGTGAGATTTGCATGTTTGATGATTGGTTCTCTGGCTATGAACTTACTTGCAATGGCTTGTGAGTTAGGTTCTCTAGTTATTTCTTTTAATATAACTGAATGTTTTCTTTGACATATAATTTTTGTGATTGTGATTCTTTTAAAGATTTGTTTAGTTTGACAAAAAGCTAAGCTGCAAGTAATGAGTAGTGAAACTAGTTTATTTATTAACTTGGTCACTTTCCCAATGGCACATCATAGCTTTCCTGTGCCATTTCTATAAATACTTTCATTGTAATACTTTCCTCTATAGTACCTAGACATTATGAAGACAGTAAGTACTAGATTGGTGGCAAGGTCTCATCATTTTACAGTTAAAATGGCTAGGTGTAACTAAGTTCTATATTAAGAGTTTCTTCTCTTGCACTTCTTACTTGTAGATCATGGCTATCTTGAAAGAGATTATTTTTAATAACAATATGACAACAATAACACTGTACTAGAAATATGTTTCTAAATCTCTTCCGGCTTCTTGTTTGCCAGTCAACATTGATATTCAAAAATTAAACATAATGTCAGTCATTATCATATGTCGTAATTTTTGTTCATTGCTTATTCTCTTTCCTTAATAGTGTTTTTATTTTTTTCTTGTATTCTCTCACACTCAGTGTAACCCCTTGTATGTTAGTGGCTTTATTGCCTTGCTTGAGGTGAAATGATAAAAAAATCTCATGGTGAAACTATCTTCCACCATTGTTATAAGCAAGTTGCCTATCTTTTTGTTTTGTTTCATAAAACTTTTTAATAGGATATAATTTCTCCATTTTTATCATTGTAATGTTTTTCTCCCTTTCTGTTTTACTTGTTTCTATTTATGGCAGAATACCTTTCAAGACAACATTTCGTTTCCACAATATTAACAAATATTCAGATGATATCATTGAGACAAGTAACTTGACCTTGTAAAGTTTATGTTTTTCTGATAACTTCTTGTCACTTGTTAATAATACTGACTTAATTAATCAGAAAACAATATGTGTGTGTGTGCATGCATGTGTATATATATATATATGTGTGTGTGTATGTATAATACATTCACACATACTCTCTGTCTTTCTTTCTCTCTCATATACACATTTATTTCAAGGTGACTTTCTTGCTTGGACATTTGTGTTGACTTAGAAAGAAAAAAAAAACTGTTAAAAAATACAAATGCTTGTTGAACAGGTACACAGCAATTGTGTCTTCAAGGCCCAAGTTGAGCAAGGAAGAATACCAAATGAAAAGCTTTCTATGAATTTGAAGATAAAGAAAATGTTTAGACAGAAAAACTCACATTTGAATCTGTGTGAATAAAAGGGAAAACTGAAAAGAATAAATTGTTCTAAGTCTCTGGAAAGGAGTTGGGTTTTAATCATAAACTTGTATATAGAATTAATGAAGTGAAATAAACCTTTCATAACCACTGTCCCATGTAGGATATTAATGGATTATAAGCATATAATTAATCTTATGTTTTTTGGGGTGTTTTTTACCAATTAATAGCTACTTACCCATTTTTGCTGTGCTTGTCATTAATAGATTACTAGTAGAATCTTAGGAATAGGCTTATATTTTTATTTTAACCCATTACTACCCAATTTAAATATCTGGGAAGTATTTTAACAGAGTATTGAAAGTGCAACACTGAAATCCAAAGGTGCATTGGTATAGACAAAGATGCTGTCCAAAACCTAAGCAGAGTATTAATAAACAGAAAAAAAAACTTATTTAGAAACAAATAATTGAACTGTTAGTTGATATCAATCCTCCTACATGCCAATGAATGCTGGACAATCTCTTCAAAGATGAAGAGGAGACTTGAAACAAGAGAAATGTGGTTCTATAAAAAGATGCTGAGGATATCATGGATTGAATATGTGAGCAACAACAAAGTTTTAGAGAAAATGGAAGCGAAAAGGACACTTATACTTAACATCTGGAATATAAAGTTGAAATTTCTAGGACACATAATGTGCAAAGAGGGCTTAGAAAATCTGATACTCACAGGACAAATGATTAGAGAGGCTGAGAAAAACAACACACAACATACTTAGCTTGAGTAAATGGATAGCAGAACAGGGTTTAGAAAAAATAACAAAAGGCCAGAATTTATTAAGAGCTACAAAGGACAGGAAATTGTGGAGAGCCATGACACAGCACATAAAGTAGAAGTATACTAGTCATCTCATTTTTGTTGTTCTCGTCATTAATAGGTTACAGGCAGAAACTTTGAATTAACACAGAGTTTTTTAGAATCCTATAATTAATACCAGATTTTTATTTTAAAATTGGAAATGCCAAAATCAATCAAGTACCACAAGTTAAATCACTGGGAAGTGTTTTTTAAAAAATGCAACACTGAAATCTTAAGGTGCAGTTGGATATTGAAAGGTGCCTTCCAAAATCTAAGCAAAGTGTTAAGAAATAAGAAAAAATTCAATAGAAACGAAGAGAAGAGTACTTAATTGTTATGTAATATCAATCCTACTATATGGCAGCAAATGCTAGACAATCTCCTCAAAGATGAAGAAGAAACGTGGAGCAAGAGAAATGTTCTAAATGCTGCGGATATCATGGACTGAAAATGTGAGCAACATCAAAGTGTTAGAGAAAACTAAAATAAAAAAAAACTTCTACATAACATCAAGCAGAGAGAGTTGAAATTTATAAAATGAGGAAAGAGGATTTGGAAAATTTAATACTCACAGGATATATGAAAGGCAAGAGGATCAGAGGATGTTTTCCCTTTCTATAACCTACCTAACAAGTTTGAGTAAATGAATTTGTGAACTATATTTTTTTTTTTTTAAGTGTTTCACCCCAAGCAAGGCGGGAAGCTACTAGGACGCAAGGGGTTACAGAAGATTTGGAGCGAGATCAGATAGGAGTGATAGAGGAAAGGATGAGAAGGTTAGTGGATAGATCAAAGCAACTGGAGATGTCGATTGACATTACATTTGAATAGCTGGAGATTATAGCTCTCAGGGAAACTGGAATAGGGAAGGGAGTTCCACAGGCGAGAGGTGCAAGACATGAAGCTATTGGATTAGAAGAGACAGCTATATTTAGTAGTTTCGACAGTGAAAGGGTGAGAGCGAGATGCCAGTCTTGTAAGGCGCTTGAATTCATGAAGTCTGGGAACCAGTGAATGCAGCTCCTCGGAGCAATTACGATGAAAGTATTTGTAAAAAAGACAGAGAGAGGCGACACCATGTCTGTGAGAGAGCGACTGTAGATGAGATGCCAGAACAGGGCCAATTATATTGCATATCCACCTCTGGAGCTTATCAAAAACCCCCAGGCAAACAGAAGGGGCTCCAGACCATATATGGCAGCAATACTCCATGCAAGGGCGAATTGTTGATTTGTAGATGCAGTTGTTGTGACAGCACAAATGCTCTAGTTAGGTGAATGCCATGGTTGCGCTGGTGTCATGGAAAAGCACTTTTGTCAGGGCCCCCTATTTTTGGGTAAGGGTTCAGTACCAGCTTTGGCTCCCTATCTCAGGGTTATGAACTGTCACAACCTGGGTGGTAGGGCCATACAGCAGTCCTCAATAGACTGATGGCCTGGTGTTTGAAGCTGTTGTTGTTCAGTGGGTGATCCCTTCATGAGAACCGTGTCGAGGTGCAATGCCTGAGTGCAGGAACAGCGGAGCCCTCAGATGCCATTAAAGTCTGAGTGGAGATGACACACCAGAACAGGCAATCCAGTCAAAAATTTTCATTCCACTATTATTATGGCAAGCTCATCAATAGATAAGAATTGCCATGCATACAGCTAGCCAGTTACCTGAAAGGAGGCTCTCACACCTGCATGATAAACAAAAACAAGCAATAAAGAAGAAGAAAGGATGGTGGAACGAGGTTTAGAGATAACAAAAAGTCAGATTTTATTAAGATCTACAAAGGACAGAAAATTATGGATTGCTAATGTATTGAAGGGATATGGCACATAGGAAAAGAAGAATTAAGATTTTATAATTTACTTTTTTTTTAATTTAAAATTTTTTATTTTTTTATTTGTGTGTGTGAACATTATTGGGGATTTTTTTAAAAATATTAATTATATAATTTTATTTTTTTTCTTGCTATTTACTAAGCTTAGCTAAATCTGGAACAAGGCTAAGTTGAAGGTAAATATATTCTTCCTTGTTTTTTTCAATTTAAGTGTAAAGTGACCACTTCTGGGGTGACTGCTTTTCTTCATTGTGTGAATCTCTATCTATAAAAGGCAGGATGTGTGTGTGTGTGTGTGTGTGTGTGTGTAACAAATGCACAGCCACAATTTTCGATGGATTTGCACCAAAATTTACATGCACATGCACCAAGTTAGCAGGAAGGCCAAGACTGACTTTGCATTTTCCAACTCCCATTGATAGTGGAAATAATAGATTTTTTCATGCTTCTTTGGCAGTTTTCATGTAGTTTGCAGCCATTTTCTACTGGCCAGAGTGAGAGCCTATAGCTGGCTGCGACGAATACGCAGGAAGATTCTATTGGCCAGGAGAGCCAATAGCTGACTGACATGAATGTTAACTAGCATGCAAAAAAAATCGATAGTTGCATTTGTCACAAGTGGGAAAAATTTAAATCTGCATGGCACTTTTACTCCAATTGGCTCATTCGCTTGCTTGCTTAAACTCAACGTTGATTCTGATTCCAGAACTGGGTTGTGTGTGAAAAAAGTATTTGTTGTTAACATTCTTTTTCATTTGTTTTTTTCCAGTTACGAGTCCTTTTTCAAAGCTGATCATTTTGTGTTCATTTTGTTTAGTTCTTTTTTCGTAACAGATTTAATGTTTAGTATAGAGCTTAGAAAAAATTCACAGTGCGAGATAGGCAAGAAGTAAGGCATGTAGCAACATCAGCACGGCAAAGGGCACTCCTTTAAAGGGAAGGAAGGGCAAAAATATTTTAAGTCAAGTGATAGCGATTGCTGTATGAGTTGTACAATTTTTGAATCAAGCACGGGCAATGCTGGGCCATGCTGCTAGTTCTCTTTAAAGTGCATCGTAGGTCTTGACTCAATCAAGAAGGTCTATGAAAAAAAACTTCTCGTTTGGTCAGAATTTTAGGATTGGGTCAAGTCGAGAATTCTTCAACATTCCCATCTACTTAGTTTAAACATTATTTTATCATGTCAACACATATGTTTAAGTAGACACCGTTATGTCTACCAGCCTGCACATTCAGTGCTCCATACTTGCAGCCTTGTGCCACATCTAAACTACACTTAGTAAATTGCTGATATTCTTTCTCACTGGGTGCTCCATAATTGCAGCCTTGTGCCACATCTAAATTACACTTAGTAAATCGCTAATATTCTTCTGCATTCTGTTGCATTCTATATCATCACTGGCTATACCTCCTCGCACCCTAATGTCACTTCATAGATTGTATCAATGGAAGATGGTTTCTTTTTCTTATTAGTATTATTATAGGAGAGTCACAGACATGGTAACCTAGATTCTTTGAGACAGTGGGCGAAAGAGCCTCGGAATAACCTTTCCACACTTGCTGGCTTAGCATCCCGCCACATGTAGCCTTTGCCTGTTTGTGGGATCTAGGTGTGGAAAGTGTGTTGATATTTCAAAATTCTTGCGACTTCTTGGTTTTATATCCAATGCAACCCATCACCATTTCAGGCCCATGGCATATGCTGACCAATTGCTCACCATCCAGGTTCAGCCTCTGCATTCTGTAACAATTGGGTTCTCCATACTTCAGCCTTGTGACACATCAAAGCTACACTGAGTAAAACAATAATATTCTTCCTTGCTGGATGTTCTATACCTATGGCCTTGTGTAACACCTAAGCTGCACTTAGTAAATCATTTTTCTTCAAGTATTTTCTCTTTCAATGTTTCATTATCAGTTTCTAGAATCCAAGTGAAATACACAGCTATCTCTGCCATTAACCAGGCTTATCTTTCGTTTTATACAGTGTTTATTTATACATTATTAATTTTTTTTTGCAATGATGTCTTCCTTCCCTGTTTGATGCATTAGATCCAACACTTTGTCACATATTGCAGTCTATGGAGACGATCTTAACCTCAGTGTAGATTGAGCCTTCTGAGGTTTTGCATTCATGCAGCTCTCAGAGTTCTTCTAGGCTTGCTTTATTGCCGACTTCCACTGGATTGGAACTAACAGGGCAGAACTCATCCATCTTTCGTACATGCCCAAGGAATTATAAGCATTGAGGTCTTACCATCTTGCTTAATAGCTTCATCCTTCATAACACATCTTTGTTTTTCATTCTGTCTTGTCACAGATACTGAGAAATATTGTGCAAGTAATTTTAATGGAAGACATCAAGAGTCTTGAATATCTTAGCTATATCATCATCATCATCATCATCTACTACTAATTATAATAATTTGAGGAAACTGAAAAGCTTATGAAGAACTACTTCTGGATTGAAGTTACCAGAATGCTGTACATTCAGGTGATTATTGTATCATTGAGGTGTTGCAGTTTGTACTACTAATGGGCTATGCAAAAAAATATTACCAATTTGTATTTCCACATTATGGGCATTATTATATCCATGCTATTCTTCTTTATGTGCTGTGTCCCCTCAGAATGTAAACATTTATGGCTCTCCACAACTTCCTGTCCCTTGCAGCTGTTAAACTTTGTCTTTTTGTTGTTTCTCCTAAGCCCTGTTCTGCCATCCATTTAAGCTTGACTGTCCGCAGTGGTTTAATGTTCTAACATTCCATGTCTCAATAATTATATTTTGTCTGATGCAAACAGCTGCTGGCTGAATCTTGGGTGACACCTGAGGTGGCATGAATCTCAAAGAGACTTTGATATATATATATATATATATATATATATATAGCTAATTATTACAAATTTGTCCCACACAGAGAAATTATAACATATGTATACAGCAAGCAGTGTGAAAAGGAGTGGAAAGAGAGAGGGTCTTAATTGTAATATTTCCCAATGAGGTATGGGGGAGGACAAGCCAGTGGTGTCTTCTGCGTACTTGTGGTTTTCTCGATTCACCATACCACTATGGACTTGTCATGTCTGTTTTCTTTGCAGCTTAATAGTCTGGGCTGATGCATTTTGTCTCCAGGCATGATAAAACACAACTGTTGACATTCTATGAATTGATGTCACTCACTTGGCCATTAAGAGACCCTTGTCACCCCAAAGGGATATAATCGAGGTTTAAAAAGAAAATGTCTAATATTCTAAACCTTAGTCTCCAAAATGCATTTTGAGTATATCTGTTAATAACTGATGGTTCCTTAAGGTTTTAAAAAGAAAATGTCTAAATACTTTGTGTCTTAACCTACAAATTGCAATATGTCTTATCAAAAAGTATCAGCATTTAATCTCCTTCAAAGTAGTCCCTTTTTAAGGCCACACATTTTATCCAATGTCATTTCCATTGACAGAAACATTCCTGGAGCTCCTTTTTTGGGATAGTGGGCAGCTACCTCGTTCCATTTTCTTGGATTTCATTGACATCTTGAAATATTCTTCCTTTCAAGTGGGATTTGATTTTTGAAGAGGAAACAGTTGCAATGTCTGATATGGAATATGATGATTGTTGGACCCAGATGATGTACTTTGTGAAAAAACTGCTGCAAAAGCCACAGTCAATGATGGAACCTCTGTGGTGTGGTGAGATGATCACACTTTACACATCTTCTTTCCAAGCATTGCTATAAACAATGGGAGTTAGTGAGAGCATTATAACTTAGTGTGTTTGCATGAGAGTTCAAGGTCAATCTGTCCTTAAACAGCTTCACTCTGTGCACTTCAGCTCAGTTACCATAGTAACAGTCCTGATACTTTTTGATCAGACCTCGTATATGCATTAAAAACTGATGGTTCCTTGAAGTTTAAAAAGCAGATGTCTGAATACGTTGTTTTCACTTCTAAAATGCATTTTGTGTATAATCGTTAAAAACTGAATATTCGTTTGGGCTTAAGAAGAAAACATCACATTTTAGTTTAATATTTAAGAATTATTAAACCCCAACAAGAAAATGCTGAACACTATGAAGTTTTTGATCTTATCCATTTATAGCATAGGAACATGACAGAGGATCAATTGTTATTTTTATTTAATTTTACTTTTAGTTTAATATTTAGGAAGTATTAAACCTCAACAAGAAAATGCTGAGCATCATTAAGTTTTTGATATTGTAAATGTACAGTTAAATTATAAAGTTATTGCCGTCATTTTTTTACATGAGTAAGCTAGTTATATACCAATTTTCTGAAGTTGGTTGTATCTTTATCATTTTAATGATCATCACTTATTAACACAGCTTAAAACAGTTCAACCAATCATGTTCATTAACTTATCTAAGATTTATCTGAACAATTGAAATATTTTGGCAACAAGGACAAGTTCAGTAGTCCAAAGCATTTTTGGGCTAATAATAATAATAGTAACATTTGAAAATTTACCAAATACCACATTTTATATAGTAAAAATCCAGTTTTAACTTGTTATAATTTTGTACTTGTTTTTACAGAAATGAAATGTAAAATCCTCTTTACATTATTTTGGTTATTGTTAAAGTTTATTATCCTTTTTTTTTTTTTTTTTTTAATGAAGTATTTCCTGGTATTGTAGATTTTACAAATATTTGACTGACTGAAAATGAATTAGTCCTCTGATCTAAGTAGAAAAAAGCAGTTTCTCTTACTTTAAATAAACTTGTATTCTCAGACATTAAGATGAAATATTAGAAGTTGTAGCCACCCACTTCATGTTACTCTGATGAGACCAATGTTTAAATTTTCTAAATATGCCCACTACTATTTTTTTCTCTTTATTTATATTTAAGGAACTTTATATGTTAAAATTAAAATAAAGCAGAATAGTTCTTGTAAAATGCTTAAATATTGGTTTCACCAAAAAGTTTGTTGTTCATCCACTGAGGGTGATGCTGGGCATATATGGTGGGATTGGAAAAAAAAAACACATTTACTCAGAGGTTCTTCAGGAGACCCAAATGATTGTTTCAAACAAATACAGCTCTCTGTTAGATCAATTGAAGGCCACAAGTTGAGAGAAAACATCTGGCATTAGTTAAGAGAAATGGTGTAATATTCTGGAATTGGTTAAGAGAAAAAGTGAAATATTCCTTCAGGATAACAGTAAACAAATTGTTTGGGGTAATGAAAAATGGATACTTCATAACAATTTGCAACAAGATTTTGAGGTTACTGAAATGAATCACTATTAACTATACCAAAGGCCATTCTTTATGCAAAGAAGGTGTACCAGAATACAACAGCTGGCCAACCAGCTGTTGCATTCTGTTACACTTTTATGTCTTTTCGCTTCCCAACCAGTATAAATTAGATTTATATCTTAGCCAGCATATGAACTTTTCAACCGATCATCGTATATATGGTAATGGTAATAAAGGGTATTTCATTAAGATGGATCAAAGTCAGTAGTAAATAAATCAGTGTTATTGACAAAAATTTATTTATTTCTCTTTTGGATCGTGTTATTTAAGTAATGGCAATTATATGTGAAAAATAATATCACCCAAATGTGCACCAAATCTGAAAGAAAAAGAAAAATTCATTAGACGCTTAAACTTAATTCACATTTAAAATCGGTCCAAGTTATTGGAACACCCTTTATTAGATGCTTCCTTCCAAGGAAACGTTTGGCATTCATTGAACAAGTAGATTGTACAACATTTTTTTGGAATTTATAAAATCTTTCTAAAACAATTTTTCTTAAAAATAGGTTTCTCAAGTCCAGTAGCTGTTATCACTCTTTCCAGTATTGATGGGAGTTTCCTTCCTAACCTTTGATTTGTTGTAGTGTAGGTTGTCAACATCTTGAATATGTCATTATTTTCTATTTGAGTTATATGTTCTATTCATTTTAGTTGTTACTGCTGTTGGAAGTCTTCAAGGGATGCGGTTTTTGTTATCTGGTATAGTTCTTTATTTGTGATTCTGTAGCACCAGTCCACAATGTTTAAAAAAGGATGGTCCTCACAGAGGCTTCACTTGCTCAGTCATGTTTTAACCATTTATCTGAGAATGTGGTTGTATACAGCTGACAGTTTAGATATATCTGAACAAGTGTGATGCCATGCATGGCATCCATATGAAAGTCTTGACCTGATGAGACTATTTAAGAACAAGACTCAAGTTTTTAGGTTAATGTTTTGGTTTTGTAGCAGTTTGTGGTATTGAGTGAAACTACCTCTATTCCATGCTCAATTTCCTTATCTGTCTAAATGTAAACTAAGAAAGTTTTTACACATGCTAATGGTAATGTTAGATGTTTCCTTATAAGGAAACATTCAGCATTCATTAACCAAGCGGTTAGTTCTGCTATTGTTTGAAATTTATAAAATCTTTCCCTTAAAAAATTATTTTTTTTTTTTAGGATAATAGGTTTCTCAAGTTCAGTGGCTGTTATTGCTCTTTCCAATATTGATTGGGGAGGGTCCTTACTTGCCTTTTGTTTATATACATACAGTTAGATATGTATGCCAGCACTTTGATAATATTATTTTCTCTTTGAGTTACATGTAATACTCATTTTAGTTGCTGTTGTTGAAAGTCCACAAGTGATATGGTTTCTCTTATTTGGTACAGTTCTATATTTGTCATTCTTTAGCACCAGACGGCTCCACAATAATCAAAGAAGAATGGTTGTCACCAAAATCCACAGACCTTACTTGTTCAAAGCCATTTTTAACAGTCAATCTGAGAAAGTGGTTGTATACAGATGACAGTTTAGATATTTTTTAACAAGTTTGGCATCATCCATGGCATCCATATGAAAGTCTCAATCTGATGAGATTGTTTAAGAATATGACTCGAGTTTTTTGGTTAATGTTTTGGTCTTATAGCAGTTTGTGCTGTTGGATGAAATTACATCTAGCACATCCTATTCCATTGTCAATTTCCTTATCTTTTATATTAAATCCAAGAGAGTGACTTGTTGCACTTTCTTAGGCTGAGGTTCTCAGCTGACATGAAATGGAAAGACTATATTCAATTCATTGTTAGATAAGCTACTAAGAAAGTTAGTTCACTGTGTCATGTGAGACAATTTTTCTCTCGAGAATCTATCTTACGTATCTATGTGTACATTCATTCATGCTTAAAATATTGCTTCCACATATGGTCCGGTGCCTCTGCTATTAATCTTGAGCTCCTTGATAAAATTCAAATAAAAATCAGCAATATTATTGGTCCTGATCTGGCAGCTCTACTTCAGTCACTTGCCCACTGCCATAACGTTGCCTCTCTGTGGCTTTTCTATAAATACTTTCATGGTAATTGTTTGGATGAGCACTTTGCTATGGTATCTAAACTTTTTGAATTTAACTGTAGTACTAACTGGCAATGAGATCTCATCAATTTACAGTTGACTTGGTTAGATGTAACTGTAAATTCTGTGCTAACAGTTTCTTTTCTAGCACTTGTGGAACTACCTTCTGGCTCCATGCTTTCCAGCTGTGGGGAAAATTGTGAAAATGGCCTACCTCGGAAACGCCCGCGAATCTGTGCATCGTGCAAACTCTGATTGTTCAACGATAAAAAGAACCAAAATGGTGGCGCCCATGTTTTATGCCGGGCAGTCTCGGACAGTTAACACGAAATCTTGTCATTCGCATGCAAATTATGGTCGGTCCTCGGCTGTATAAAGTAGGCGCGTTTTTGTTTCTGGACACTGATTTTTTTTTTTTTTTTTTTTTTTTTGCTCGTGAGAAGGTTGGACGTGTGACACTATTTTGTCGGTTACCCTCCTCGCGTTTCCTATCTGCTATTATCAGTTGAGTCGTTGCTTTATCACCACACCAGCCAACTTAAATCTCCAAAAATTTAAAAGCAATGTCTATTGCTATCTACTGTCCTCCCAATTACTCTTTCCTCTTCCTGCTTATTATTAATGTTTCTCTTCCTAATTCTTCCACACCCTGTAACCCATTGTGTCTTAGTGGCTTTATTGCCTTGCACAGGGTGATACTGATTAAAAAAGAAAAAAATAAGTGATCCATATACTGAGGCATTTGAAATGTTTAGTATTTACTAAATCCACATCTTGAATTTTACTTATGGATTCAGGGTAGGTGTCATCTCAGGTTCCATTCCAGTTCCAGACCATAGTGTCTGTTTTGGAATGGTTTATTTTGAGTTGAAAGGAACTCCTTTACTTTCAGTTCTTTGGAAAGAACTGAAATTCTATTGGTTTCTTTCCAGGCAAAAATGACTACAGCTTAAATGGAGAAACTACAGCTTCTTGAGAATATTTTAATTTCTTCAAAGAACACACAGGTGACTAGGATAATTTTCTGATACGTATAAAATGTTCTGGGATGTTGTGATTATGAATTGACTCGAAAGATGTTGGAAGATAATGGAACCAAACGGTAAATAGATTTCCATTGAAATAAGAAACTTTTCTTTGATTACCCAACAAATCTTTATTGTATCATCTTTTTTCTGTCTCTACCTACAGCAGATTGTACACTAACATGAAATATTTCTTTCCAAAAAGTTTGGTTTTGAATGACTATTTTCCCCTCTGGTTAGATGTAACCCACCAATCTGAAGCTGCTGGAGTGATCCATTGATTTCTGCTGTCACATTAGTCCAGGGTTGTTGATCCATTCTTCTGGTCATATGACTAGTGTCTGGAAGTAGTCTCTTCAAATCTGGAAATCTGGAAATCTTTGGTTTGACACTCACATGCTAATTCTATCAGAGTCTATTTCATCTTGGCTTATGGTGACATGGAAGAAGGTACTGGGCTCTAAAATCAGGGTTGGACATATTTACATACAAGCATATTTTAAAGAACGCTTTCTTCCTCCATCACCTCCATAAGGTGGGTTTACTCATCTTACTTATTATAAAACGCAGATTGTGTGTGTGTGTGTCTGTACGTTTATATATTGGATCTGATTTCCTACATTTTTCAACCGATTTCAACAAAAGTTCACAGGACTACATAAAATTACCTTGCGGTGGTTCTGACAGTGCCAAAAATTGGAAAAACACAATTGTTTTGGCACAAAATCAATTTGAAAACACGATAAAACATGATTCTGTCGCCAGAATGAAAGTGGGACAACTCATATTGAGTTATACTTATTATAAAACCTAAGTTGTGTGTGTGTGTCCGTTTATATATGTGATCGGATTTCCTACATTTTTCAACTGATTTCAACAAAAATTCACTTTTTTTTTTTTTGGCAGGTAGTGTTTCTTATTGTCTTGCACACTTTTTTCTTTATTTTTACATTCAGAATGCTTTAAAAATTCCATTTGCAAGACAATTGTTTATAATAAAATTCTATTCAATCGGTAGACTTCAAAATACTTCAAAGTGAAAAAAATCAACCGAAGTGAAATGGATGAAATTATGACGTGTAGGTTTGAAACTGTTATTGAAAATTGTTTCACAAACGAACCACACACACACACACCCACATCAAACAAAAATGAAGCACATATACCCATACATACGAGTATAAATAGTTGCAAACATATACACTTACGTACGTATGGTGTCATCCACACATTCATGAGGTATGTATAATGCGCGTATGTTTAACTGTCTTTAGATTTCTGCTACCTCGCATGTCAGTCCCTCCCTGGCCTCTTTCACTTTATCGTTCCTTTCGCTTCTGTTATCTTTTAATGTAGCCAAGGGTCATAATAAATATTTATCCATTATTTCACATTAAATGTAGTCAATGCAACTTGGTAAAATAATTCTCATGAAAGATAATGGCAGAAAGCCTCGTATCTCATGTTAAAAATAGTCATTAGTAATCAGGCTCGCAGGCCGGTCAAAATCCCTTCACGAGCTGGATCCGGCCCGTGGGCCGTAAAACAACCGACCTTTGTTCTAAACAGACTTGAAGAGCTTCATGGCAAAAGAGCTTGATCCACAACATGTTTTTTGCCACAAAGCTGAGGTGGTTTGAAATCAGAATCATCCTTCTCTTAGAGGGACTATTCTCCCAGGTTAATGAGTTCCATTTACCTAATTTAAGCTTACATCAAAGTACTGACCAGGCTTGAACTTAGCTGACTGGGCAAGAACTAACATATTCAATGTAATATGGCTGGCAGCATAACTACATAAAAATTTTGAAAAATGTCTACTTCCTAATTTTTGTTTGAGTAATTGAGCATTTTTTTTGTATTGTGGATATTATTTTGGCTGATATCTTCTACAGCCTTCTTCAGGCTTATAGAAGTGATTATTATGTATTTATCATTACTTAGTTATCAGTTTGATAAATGACAGTGTGAATTTAGGTCAACATGGGCCCTAAGTTTCAATGTCAGATTTTTTGTAATCTCTATGTATAAGCATGGACTTAAGTCTATTCAAGATGACCTTTCACCGTCTCCCATAACAGTGGCACATTTGGTACACCTGTACGGAAATTTATTCAGCACGTGACAAGAGCAGAATGTGACAGTCATTATTGTCTTCAGTTACTGCCGAAGGAGAAAATTGAGACTGATATAGCATACGACCTGAGATCAAATTTTTATAATGGGTCACCCAGAAATTATTAGTTTCCCTTTGCTATATAGGAAATAATCAGCTTATGCTTTCTTAGTATAATGGGGAGGTGTTGTCTTGAGAAAGGATCTCAGGTAGACAACTATGAATTAGTTTGTTTTTAACTACCAAAGTCAGGAACCTGCAGTTTAGTTATCTTACTTATTATAAAATGCAGATTGTGTTTGTGTGTGTCTGTATGTTTATATATTGGATCGGATTTCCTACATTTTTAAACTGATTTCAACAAAAGTTCACAGGACTATATAAAATTACCTTGCGGTGGTTCTGACAACGCCTAAAATCGAAAAAACACAATTGTTTTTGCACAAAATCAATTTGAAAACACGATTAAGAGGCATCACGAGAATGAAAGGGGGACAACTCATATCGAGTTATACTTATTATAAAACCCAGGTTGTTTGTGTGTGTTCGTTTATATATGAGATCGGATTTCCTACATTTTTCAACCGATTTCAACAAAACTTCACTTTTTTTTTTTGGCAGGTAGTGTTTCTTATTGTCTTGCACACTTTTTTCTTTATTTTTACATTCAGAATGCTTTAAAAATTCCATTTACAAGACAATTGTTTATAATAAAATTCTATTCAATTAGTAGACTCATGATGATTGAAAACAATGTTTTTGTTTGAGCTTGGGTTTGATCAATTCGTAAAAAAAAAAAACCCCAAAAAAACAAAACAAAAAAAAAACTAATTAAGACATGCGTGTCCGTCAACCTTAAACAATAATCTTTGTCAATTTTATTTTTCAGTCTTTATGATGGTCGATACTTGATCTATCTCTTACTGTTACATCCCCGGGCAATGCGGGGCTCTACTGCTAGTTCTTACTATTCTGGGAGAGTTTGAAGTTGTGTGTCCACATTCTGATGTGATAAACATTTACTGAATGTTTAATTATTATTTACTCTATGTGTGACTCTTTCTTATGGTTCTAAAAGCTTAGAAAATACAGAGTTATTTTCTGATATGTAACTTTATTAATACCTAACTTCTTGAAACTTATCTTATTCAGACATATTGAAATAGCACTTTTGAAATATCGTGCCTTGTCAGTACCTAGATCTGTGAGCATTTCGGAATGCAATATGCTGTAAGCTTGCATGTGCAGGTGGTGTAATGGGTAATGGCTTGGAATTGTTAATTGGAGAACTGAGTTCCAATTCCAATTGGAGTTGTTATATTGACATGTGCAAATACGCTTAGGAAAAGTATGAATCTAGCACTTCTCCTCCCAACTATGGGTTAATTAGTAAGACTTTTATCACAAAAAAATATTATCTTCAGAAATAAAATTACATACAAAATATTTAGATTTTGGCATTAAAAATCCCAAAGAAGTTGATATGGTGCTAAACAAAAGCAAGCAACCAACATCTTTAACAGTCGAGATATTTCTGTTTCATTGTGTGTGTGTGTGTGTGTGTGTGTGTGTGTGTGTGCATACATACATACATATATATATATATATATATATATATAATATTGTTTGATAATTATTATGGATAATTCAAAAGGGGATATAAATCCAAAGAAAGCTCAATGCAAGAAAAGAGCAATAATAATGATCAAAGTGGATACTTTAGAAATCCATGGTAATATTTTATTTCGTGAGATCAAATTGAGAGGCTAATAATGAATGGTTTAAATCTATTGAGTACGGCAAAAAGGAAAGGATTATTCACTACTTCTTAACGATTCTTAAGGAATTTCGCATCCAGTTAAAAATATCAAACAACAAAGATTTGACTTAGATATGGAACTGATGTGCTTGCTGTCTCCAGCTTTTTAAAGATAAACAGTTTTTTTTTTAAATATGAAAATAGTTACTCTTTTGCTTACTCGGGCCACACCTGGCTACCATTCAGGATGCATTAGTGCACAAAGTTGTACTGGTTGAGAAATTCTGCCATGAAGTAAAGGTTGAAATATATAAAATCTATTTTTTATTTTTTAAATGCTGTAATGTCACTTCCCTGTACCTTTATAAATATTTTCATGGTAATTGCCCTGATGACTGTTCCTCATTGGTACCATAACTTCACAAATTTAAGTACAGTACTGGATTGGCAGCTAGGTCTCATAATTTCAGTTAAAATTGCTAGTAGTAACCATAAGTCTGCTCTTTTCTCCCAGGTTCCTGATTTCTTGTCAAATGTTATCATTAAAAGTTTAAATCATCTGTCTCCTTGAATTCTGTTCTTTTATTGTCTTTTCTGTTTATTTCATTCTCAGTAACTCCTTTCATCTTAGTGGCTTTTATTGCCTTACTTGGGGTGAAATGATTAAAAAAAATTAAAGATGAAAGGAAAACTACAGAAAAGTTAATAAAAAGTAAAACTATAAAGTGCTTGTAAAAGGAATTTAATTAACAGTTGTAGAATGGAAAACAACTTAAGTTTCATAATAAAAAAGCAACAATGGTAATTGTTCTGATGAGCTTTCCTCATTCGTACCTCAATTTTTAATTTTTCTTTTATTGTCCACTGTTTGTTCCACTCAGTAATCCTAGTGGCTTAGTATTCAGTAATAAAAATAGGTTGGAATAAAAAAAAAAAAAAGAATAAAAGGCATTCATTCTTTAGAAATTGTTTTGTTTGAGTTTCAGAGGCAAAATAGAACCTTGATTGATAGTGAAGCTCTTTGTAGTCGAGTGGTCAAAGCACACCGGATCAGGTAGTAGTATCTCCTGCAAAGGGGAACACTGGTTTGCATCCTACTGGAAGGCACATTTTCTTTAATCAGTTTTCTTACAGCCTGGTAGACAAAATAAAATAATTTAAAAAATAAAACAGAGTATCTACTCAAATTCGAATAACCACTAAAAATGAGAAGTGATAAAGATATGTTGGCTTAAAAAAGAAAATCCATTAATTGTTTCAAGATATGAGTGTATGTCTATGTAGATATGCATTACAAGTATATATCAGCTCGTTTTTTTTTTTTAATAACTAGTCTCTTAGGTGATTTAATCCAAATTTTCAAGTAACTAAAAAAATAAATAAATAAATGGTTTATTCACTTGGGAACAAATTAATTCTACTAGAACCTGTGTACCCAGAATACCCCTTCTTGATCCAAGATAATGGTGTAATGTTAATTTCTAATCCAGGTGAGAAATTCATTTCTTCTCTATCCCCCACCACCCCATCCCATTCCCAGCAACCCACAACTTGTTAGTTCCTGCTCTGATTTTATTTATAATTTACTTACCTGAGGCTCAAGAGATACAGTCAGCTCAAATGTCTGATTTTTCTGATATCACGGTCTTAAATGTTTGATATCTGAAGGGCATGAAGACGGTGGGTGCCTAACCCTTTTGCAAAAGGCAAGGACACTCAAACAAGAAAGGATAATTTATTAACGCCAATCTCAGGCTTCATTTTCTATTCTTTACCTTCTTTGGTTTTACAGTAGTCATGGAATTCGACTTCTTCTGTTTATGTAAAGGGTTCCCCCAAAAAACACAACATCATTTAAAATGTGAATATCTAAGTAACGACATGTCCCAGGCAAGCAAAATTAAATAGGCTCCATATAGATTTATTTATCAAGATTTGAACAAGGGATGTAAATTTTATAACTGATTTCACAAAACTTCAAAAAGGTTCAATATGTTCACCACCTGTGACACAATATGTGTCAAGTCAGTCCAGCTTCTGTCTTGCGTAACATTCTCCAGGACCTCATTGATTCTCTGCTTAAGTTCCTCTAGGGAGGGGATATAGACTTGTCCTTTTACATAGCTCTATAGAAAAAAAGCATATGGTGTCAAGTCAGGTGAATGTGGTGGCCATTTGAATAGCATATTTTCATTATCATTGGTCTATCTTCCTGGTGGATTCTCATTGAGATAAGCTTGCATGGTCAACTTAGTTTTCACACACTTTGTTAAAATTTGAGATTATTTGTGCAAGAATTGGCTATGTTATTTGGCTACAAAATTATGACAGTTTTTCAGGGTACACTGTATTAAGATCACTCATGAATAATATCCATTTTTGTTTATTGACTGTACACTTCAAAAAACAAAGTATAAGGGTAAGTCAAAAAAATTATCCGTTACTTTAAACATATATTTAGGCTTGTGACATTGCCTTTTTGCTCAGGTGTGCTTATAGTTGGTACTATTGTGGTCCTTGATCAAAGTTTGAACTTGATTGGACCAGTTTTCTTGCTGCTGTTACAATGTAAACATTACCGCTCTGCTAGCAGTGTGTACCAAGGAGGAAGAAAGAGCAGTGATCGAATATGCAAAGAACATGCTACTTCATCAATGATAACTTGATGGTTCATCATTATCATCTCTCCTCACTGATGGAGGTTGATGGGCATCCTGCTCCTTCTTTGTACATCACGCTTGTCTGGAGACTTTTAAAATTCTCAATCCGACCCATACACACTTCTACACAGTAATGCATTGTCACTGTATTGTGTTAAAAGCCTCCATTGAATTTTCTCTTCTGACTAGAGAAATTGAATCACTACTCTTTGTTCCCTTTTAATGCACACTGCTAGTAGAGCGGCCATGTTTACACTGTAACAGTAGGAAGAAAACTGGTGCAATCAAGCTCAAACTTCAATAATATCACCTATAAACATGCATGAGCTGAAGGTAGTGTGACAAACCTAAATATATGGCATGATGAAAGTGCTTTAGGTTTATCACATTGCCTTCAGTTCATGCATGCTTATAGGTGATACTATTGTGGTCACATGATTGAAGTTTGAGTTTGATTGCACCAGTTTTCTTGCTGCTGTTACAGTGTAAACATAGCCACCCCACTAGCAGTGTGCACCAAAGAGGAGCAAAGAGAAGTGATCCAATTTCTCTGGTCAGAAGGTTTCTCAGGAGCTAAAAAAAAAAAATCAATCATAGGCTTTTAGCACAATACAGCGACAGAGCATTACTGCATAAAAGTGTGCATGAGTAGAGTGAGAAGTTTAAAAGCAGCTGGACAAGCATGATGCATAAAGAAGGAGCAGGATGCCAGTCAACCATACCACTAACGAGAAGATTCAGCATGTTCAAAAGATGGTAATGGTGAACCAGCAAGTTGTCATCAATGAGATAGCATATTCTCTGCAGATTTGAATCACTGCTCTTTGTTGCTAGCAGGGCAGCCATGTTTGCACTGTAAAAGCAGCAAGAAAACTGATGTAATCAAACTCAAACTTCAATCATGTGACTACAATCGTACCAAATATAAATACACATGAACAGAAGGCATTGTGACAAAACCAAAGATATAGTAAAAGCATGAATAATTTTTGACTTATCCTCGGGTAATTACATTTTATTCAATTATATATTCACCATTATTTCTTATGACTTCTTGTTGCTTATCAGCTCTTTCATACATTTTTTGTAAAATTCTGCAGGTTTCAATATTAAAAAGTTTTGTGCAAATTCTTGAATCTGGGTTTCATTAGAGAAAGTTTTCTCCAGGAGTTTCAACAACAGCAATAACAAATTATGGATAGATTATGTAACTTGACAAGAAAATAATGGCATAATGAAAAATGTTCCACACTACTTCAAGCAAAAAGTTAGGAAGGAAACCCTCAGCATAACTGAAAAAAGCAATAACAGTAAATGGACCATTTTCTGGAAAAAAAAAAAAGATTTTTAAAATTTCAACCAAGTAATGTTTAATCAATGAATGCTGAATGTTTCCCTCTGAGGAAATGGCTAATATTACTATAACCAATAAAGCATTTTGCATTGATTGGAAAAGGTAATAATTGATTGGTGCAAGGTCAGGTGAATATGGCAGCTCAGATAGAACAGACCAAATGAGTTCCAAATTTTTTACCTCTGTTATTCTGACTCTATGCAGCCTACCATTTTCATGGAGGAGAACAGCATGTTTAGTACTGACGAGCACATGACTCTTTTCAATCAAACTTTTATGGACATGTTGCAGCTGATGAATGTATAAATGTATATTTAGTGTTTCATTGTGCTTTAAGAATTCTAAATGAATAATGCTCCAAAGATGCAACCCTATTTTTGGGTCAATAGCGGACATTCATCTTTATCAATCCACTTTCTTCAGTGGTGATCATTGTTGTATACAACCTGTTTTTCATCACCTGTTATGATATATTTAAAGAACGGTCAGTTAAGATGATACAATCACTGAAGTTTGAGCCTGGTCGGTACTTAGATGGGTGACCACTTGGGAATACCAGGTACGGTAAGCTTGGATTTGCAGGTGGTCTAATGTATAATGGATTGGAATCGTTAATCCAATAACCAAGTTCTGGTTCCCATTGTCTTTGTTATATTCATTTCCATGCAAGTAAACTTGCAAAAGGTATGAATCTAACTCCTCTCCCTCCAGCTATGGGTTAATTAGTAAGACTTGTATCACTAAACCATTATTATCCCCCCCCCCAAAAAAAAATTCTTTCAATCTAAAAATATTTTCTGGCTTTAAATAAACCTGTAAAGAATTGATAATCCATAAAAAAAAACAGATAAATCAGTCAATAAAAAAATATGAAAATTTCTGTGTTGAAGTTCTTGAATTTGAAAAATTCGTTATGCTAACAATTTTAATTTCCACCAACAAATTTCATGCATATTATCACTTACACTCTACCATACATAGGCCTCAAAAAGTGTAGGAAAATTCTTTATTGGCACTGGGGATCCCTTTTGTGGGCTGTACTGCACCTTAAATGCAAAGAAGCATTATTTGGCATTTTTATTTGAACTTGTACTATATTGCTACTTTCTTTCTTTTTTTTTTTTTTTTTTTTTGGCTTTGTTAGCAACAACTATTTTTATTACTGATTTTATTTTGTAATTTGGAGATTTTTAACTTAGTTTTTACTAAATACCCAACTCACTGAGTTTTCAAGTATTGTATAACTATGGAGCTTCATATAAAGTCTTCATTAGCTCCCCCTCTTCCCATGCCATCAAAATAAATGTTGATGCCATCTGTCTCCTCGAAAGAACAACTCCCTCTCATGAAATAATCAGTGGCTACCATTACTTCTTGCTTACAATGCTACACCCTGTACCTACTTGTAAATTCCCTGCAAACTCCTTATTTATTCATTGAAAATGTTTTATTCCGGACCATGATCCAAAGCAAGGTATCACTGCTTCTCATACAGGCACCTGTCCTGCCTCTCTTTTTGTATTTGTGTGTGTGTGTCTCTCTCTCTCTCTCTCAATTTTCAGCATGTTCTTTCTCTTTCTTTTCTCCTTGTTGTCAGCTGCTCAATGTGATGTGCAATGTGAGCCCCATCTTCGCTTCAATGCAGTCACAACTTCAACCGCCATGGCCACATTGTATGTATTCATTATCTGATGCTCACAGATTAGCAAACATTTTATCAGAACTGATGCTTGGGAAGAGGAAAAGAATATAAAAAAAAATCTTTTTGAAGTTGGTTTCTTGAAATGAGTGGAACTTATACACACACTTTCTATTCCGTTTTCTCTCTACGAATCACCTTCCTGCACATATTCACTTCCACTTACCCCGCGGATAGTATTCACCTTCAAAAAAGACTAGCCAACCCTATCACCACAAAATATTCATGTTTACGCACATGAATGTGCAAACATGAGTTTATATGCAGTTTTATAACTAAAGCTGTTGAAGAGTTTATAAAGAGCCCCATAGTTACACAATACTTGAGAACTCAGTGAATTGGGTATTCAGCAAAATAGGCTAAAAGTTTCTAAATTAGGTTTTTAGGCTAAAATTTTCTTAATAACAAAATCAAGATAAAAATAGTTGCTGCTAACAAAGCTGTAAAAGGTTGTAACATGGTACTATAAATTAAAATGAAAATGTCATATAATGCTTCTTTTCACATTAGGGGTGGTACAACCGACAAAAGGGATCCTCAGTGCTATTCAGAAATTTTCAAGACATATTTTGAGGTTTATTTATGTAGTGGGGAGTAAGTGATATGTA
>CAHIKZ030002044.1:105000-107500 GCA_903632075.3 Acanthosepion pharaonis | reverse complement strand
GTCAATAGTGTATTATGGATAGCAAGGTCTATTGTGTTATCTTAATAGCTATTGGCTAGGCAGTAATGGTCATATTTCAAATCAGACACTATTGAGTAGAAATAATTATTGATTGAAATTTTGTTATTGCTATTTTAATATACCAGAACAATGTTAGAAAAATTAATGACAAAAAACTCTATTTTGTGTGATGTGTTCCATCCAATGAACTCTTAAAGTTGCCACACAAAAATCATTTTTCATTTTGTCATTCATATGTGTATATCTATCTATCTATCTATCTATCTATCTATCTATCTATCTATCTATCTATCTATCTATATATATATATATATATATATATATATATATCCTATACTGTATATTTTTATGCTTTTTTGTCTATATAATGTTTGTTTATCTATAAATATATGCACACACGAGGTGCTATTCAAATATTCGGTGAATTTGACCAGTAAAATCTAATTAAACTAACCCATAGTTTCAGCTCAACTGTTTTTGTCTGTTGTTTTTCTGGCTGTAATTTGCAGTTTTTAACAAATTGTTTAGCTTTTATGAAGTGTTGATTTGCATCTTGTGTGTGTATACATACATATATATATATATATATATATATATATATATACACACACACGTGAGAGAAAGAGAGGTAGTTTCAAGGTATGCTATATTTATGGTAGATTAAAGTGCTCTATATCTGGCATAAACTGTATATAAATACAGAAGGGGTTGCTGAAGACAACAGAGTGGCACCAGTCTGTTTCATTTTTGAACACTATCTTCAGGCCAGAAGATTGCATTCAAGCATGATACTAACTGCTACTCCTCACTCTTGGACTCACTGTCCAATTTTAAGATACAGTTGTGAAGAGAATTATTCAATCTCTTTTCCATAATAACAAATAAAGCTGTAATACCTCAAATTTTCATGGAAATTTCATCTGCATTTTTCACAAATGATGAAATAATGGATTTGGAAGAATGTGCAGAGATGCTCACAACAAAAATTTTATTTTAATGTCAAACAATAATACAAAAAACACCAACAGTTAACATAGGACAAAATTATTGGCCTTCTTGTCTCAATAATCAATTGTGTAACCTTTATTCTTGATTATTGCCTTTAATCGTTTTTGATAGTTCCTTACAAGATCGCTACACACACTGATATGTATTTTGCTCCATTTTTTCTTGTCAATAACTTTTAGTTCCTCCAAATTCAAAGACCTTCTTTCTCTTACTTTTTCCTTCATATATACCCATAAATTTTTAATGGGGTTTAGTTCAGGACTTTACGTGGGGTATGCCAATACCTTAATTTTGCTGTCATCTAAATATTTTGTAACAATTAGTGCCTTGTGCTTCAGGTCATTGTCGTGATGGAATGTCCAGTGATGCCCCAAAGACAGCTTTTGTGTACTTTGTTTTATATTATTTTTAAGAATGTCCAGACACTGATATTTATCCATGATATCCTGCACTCTCACTCGTGCTCGTCCAGAAGCAACAAAACATCCACAGAGCAGAACGTTCCCATCACTGTGCTTAATTGTAGTGAGGATAATTTTTGTTTATGAGCTTCATCAATTTTTTTTTCTCTATGTATAATGGGAGTTAATGTGACCAAATAATTCTAGTTTGGTTTCATCTGACCATAAAACTATGTTCCAATATTTACACCCATGTTCTAGATGGCTTCTGGCATAAGCTAATTTGCATTTTAGGTGTTTAGCCTTAAGCAAAAGAGTTTTCATTGGGTGACACACTTGAAAGAATCTAGTGACTGCCTTTGTTGATACATTCAGTCCTAATGGTTTTACATCTGTGTTGGAATGTGTCATGAAAAAATAAATGATTTTGTCTCTTTCTCTCCCAGCAGTCGTAGCGACAGACACGGTCTCCACTTCTGAGACTGAAAACTGCCCTCCTTCTCATTCCAGCCCTTTACATAGAGCTTGGTAACTCACCTATGCAAAACACCAACAAGTCAGCTACCAATCACAGTTCCCGCGCTTGCCCACCTCCACTCACTTTGAGGGTGTCAAGTTGACTGACCAACTCATTACAACATCATTGACAATGTCCTTTGTTGTTAAGTGACAACTCTTCGAGACATCTCTAGCAGTTCTTAATTTATTCTCAATGCATCGAGTCTCATACTTCTTAATAATGCAACAAATTGTTGATCTAGCAACGTTTAAATGCTTGGAAAATGTTGCATGGCCATCACCTTGTACGCATCAACTATCATTTAGAGTTTCTTGTCAAGTACAGCCATTGTAAAAAATAGTAATTTGTTCTGGCCTGTTAGGGGCCAGAAAGAAAGACATGGAAAGATGAAGGTAGGTTGAACAAGTATATTGAATTAACAGAACAATATATATAAAATAAGAGTGTTATTAGTCAACAGATAGAAGTGTCCATCTGAACGGTCAGGTTACACTGCGTCCCGACTACCTCCTTAGGAAGTCTCGCAAGTTAGTATTTATGAAGGAGGAAG
>CAHIKZ030002044.1:25000-102500 GCA_903632075.3 Acanthosepion pharaonis | reverse complement strand
CTAAATCTTTACTATCTCTAAAAAAAATAAAAATTCTTACACAATCTGGCTTTAAATAACCTTCAAAGAGTTGATAAGCCATAGAAAACAAATCAATTAATGTAATTTTTACAGTTATTCTGATTTCAAGGCTTATACATTTCAAGAACTTTTTATTAGACTATATCATTAGTTGATCCAGAGAGGGATGGGCTCCGTCAGGTCTACTTTACCTGAGATACCTTATGTAGCAACCCTATGCTTGCACTCTGTCATGAGTCTAATGGTAATGATGATCGTCATCATCTTTGTTGAGATGATGGAAGTTGTTTTTAATTTAGATTATTACATATCATTTCAGCTGATCTCTTCTTTGACCTTCTTCATGTGGCACCATTTTCTTTTTTTTTTTAATCAGTATCACCCCCATGCAAGGTAGTAAAGCCACTAAGACATAGGGGGTTCCAAGGTGTGGAAGTGTTGTAACCTAAGGAAAGTTACTGAATAGAATAATCAAACGAATATTGGTAATGAATGATAATACTTAGGACATGAACGACATATAAGATTCTCCAGCAGTGTGTAGAAGTAGTCAAGTGAATTCTACAATGAATCTCCAGCTGCAGACCAACATACAGTATTTACTACTGGACTTATGTGAATGGGGAGATAGACATTATCGTCTGGAGGTATGCTAAAACAGGAAGAATTAAGATTAATAATGAGAAGAAAGAGTAATCAGAAGAAGTGAGAGTGCCAGAAAAGAAACTGTTAGCATGGAACATATTACTACATCTAGCCAACTCAACTGTAAATTGATGAGATCTCATTGCCAGTCTAGTACTACACTTAAATTCATGAAGTCTAGGTGCTCTAGCAAAGAGCTCCTCAAAACAATTACCATGGAAGTATTTATAGAAAAGGCACAGAGAGGCAACTGTATGGTGATGGGAAAGTGACTGAAGATGAGCCACCAGATGAAGACCAATAATATTGCGGATTATTCTTTAGATTTTATCAAGGAGCTCAAAGTAAATAACAGGGTTACCTGACCATATATGGCAGCAATATTCTAAGCATGAGCAAATGGTAGGCTTATAAATGGATTCTGGAGAGAAAAATTGTCTAGCATGATGCAGTGAACCAACTTTTTAATGTTTTGACTCATCAGTTCAGTTCAGAGTTCAATGAACCAAAAATAAAAACTTCTGAAATGATAATGGCTGCTTAAATGTATAGAAGACTTAATTTGTTGGAAAGGTATGCAGTTAGTGGAAGCAACAAGTTCAAATTCCATTGACTTTCAAATAACCGCCATTCAGAAAGGCGTGAGTCCATCTATTCCCCCTCTGCTATTGGTTAAATAGTTGGATAGGCTGGGCTCGTTAGCATTGGATGGCAGCCAGTCTTGGAAAAGGCTGTGGAAAACCACTCCATTATTTCTTCCACAAAGTCATGGTGACTTACAGATGATAAAGAAAAAAACAGCAACTCTTTGGGTCAAGTCAATGGATCTTGAGGACACATGGATTACAGAATGGATAAAAGAGTTACGAATCCAATACCTGGCTAATGGAATGCTGAACCACAAACTTGGAGAGTTAAAGGGAGATAACATGCGGCACCCAGAAGAGGCATGGTATGTGGAACAATCTACCTTGGTGGATGAAATAAAGGGTTCAGTTCAAAATTCCAATCACTTGGAGAAGACTGGAGTGTACAACAGCTGGAGTCTTGTGAATATGGCAATAAAGATGACGAGAACAGTTTGAACAATGTAAATGATAATAATTACAATACCTTATCTCAGAAATATAGCCAGATAAAGTGGCAAAAGTTTACTTGTGCTATGTTTCATTCTTCAAGACTTTATTAGACTAAATTTCTTATGTTGATAATTTAGACCGATGAAGTCCTGAAGGACAAAAACATTTTGCACTTTGTCATACAATTTCCCCAATATTGTTCTTGGTATATGAAGATACATATCGTTATCTCATATATATATAAAAAAATGGAGACTTGAGAAAACCATGGGAATATTTTATATTTAGTGAGACCGATAAAATTCAGTTTTGAAGCAAAACCGAATCTTATTGGTCTCAGGAAATTTAAAATATTACCATGACTTTCTGAAGTCTCCAACTTTTTAATTAATTATTACTTGCTCTGTTTATTACATTGAGCTCTCAGGATTTATATCTTCCCTAGAATCATCTACATGGATTACCAGTTAACTTTATCTTTATTTTATATCCATATATATATATATATATATATATATATATATATATATATATATATATATATATATATATATAATTGTTTCTTTGGGCAGCAATCCCTCTTTTATGCAAGCCATAAAATATATAAAATGTCCTATATCTCTGAGCACTTTGGGATATATAGACATATATATATATATATATATATATATATATATATATGTACACACACATTGGACAGTTTTTACACACTTTTTGACCAGAAAAGAAATCACTTATACAAACTCAAGAAAAATTGAATAAAAAGCCTAATTGCAGTACCTTGTTTATAATGAAACTTGCATCAGAAAGGAAGTAAATCTTCTCATTTGTCTTATATCAGAGCTCAGTCAAAGAAAAATAGCTGTGCACTATGACTTAAAAAAAAAAAAGAGGAAATTGAAGATCTGTTATTACTAACTTTCAAAAGTAGACAGTATAATTTGTGGGAGTGTCAACAACACTGTTGATATATAGGCATATAAAAATTAATATATACATTAATTAATATCTACATTAATCTGTTTAATTTCTACTTGAAAACAGTTCTTGAGCATTAATAGTTTTTTGCTTTGTTGAATTATTTTGGTGAAGTGTTTTTGCGCATGAAAAAAAGAAAGTAGTGTCACATGCATTTCTTTTCAAAAGGACTTTCTTTCATAAACATTCTTTCTTTTTTCTTTTCTTCCTCTTTCCTTCATAGTTTTTATATTTTCTTCTTTATTGTTTTATTTTCTTCTCTTCCCCTTTCCATTTAATATCCTACTTAATGTCTTTTTCTCTGTTTTTTTCATAGCCCTTTTATACTATTAATTCTGTCAGCTGTTCTTTTCTTTTTGCTTGCTTTTTCCTCTCCTCTCTCTATATCTTTTCCTCTCCTCTCTCTATATCTTTTCCTCTCCTCTCTCTATATCTTTTCCTCTCCTCTCTCTATATCTTTTCCTCTCCTCTCTCTATATCTTTTCCTCTCCTCTCTCTATTACACTTTTCTTTTTTCATCATTCCTCTCCGCTCTCTATTTTTCTTTCATCTTTATTTTTTCATTCCTCTTCCTCTCTCTATTTCTTCTTTCCTCTTCCCTCTGTTTCTTCTTCTCTCTCCCCTTTCTATTTCTTCTTTCCTCTCCTCTCTCTATTTTTTCCTCTCTATTTCTTCTATACTCTTTCCTTTCTATATTTTCTTTCCTCTCTTTTCTCTAGTTATTCTTTTCTCCTGTTTCTTCTTAGTCTGTCTTTGTTTTCTCCCCTTAACCCTTATTTACTCCCTATCTCCCCACCTCTCTTTTCCTGTTTTCTTCTGCCTCTTTCTTTCGTCTTTCCTTTTTTTCTCTTTCTACAATCTCTTCCCTTCTCTCCTTACCCTCTTTCTTCTGTCTTCTCCACTCTCTATTACACCTCCCCTCCCCTTCTTTATTCTCCTCTCCTCCTTATTTCTCCTTTCCTCTCCCCTTTCCATTTTTTCCTCTCTATTCCTTCTTTCCTCTCCCCTCTCCATTTCTTCTTTCCTCTTCCCTTTCCCCTCTCTGTTTCTTCTTCCCTCTCCTCTCTCTATTTATTGTTTCCTCTCCTTTCTATATTTTCTTTCCTTTCTTTTCTCTAGTTATTCTTTCCTCCTCTTTCTTCATTTTTTCTCCTCTTATCCATTATTTACTCCCTATCTTCCCTCCTCTCTTTTCATTTTTTCTTCTGCTCCTCTCTTTCTTATTTCCTTCTCTCTTTCTCCAATCTCTTCCTTTCTCTCTTCACCTTCTTTTATTCTCTGTTTTGCCCACTCTCTTTTTCCTTTACACTTGTTTTTCATCTCTTTTCCCTTCTTTCTTTTCCCTATTCACTATTCTTTTCTTATCTTTTTATGGATTCACTCTATTTTAATTACAATCTTTCAAACCCCATTTTCTCAAAACTATAAATACAGTTTACATATCTTTAAACACTTCCTCAATCGTAATCTTTTACCTTGTATTTCACTGGGTTGTTTTTTTTTTTTATTTCCTTTCAGTCTTAACAGAAAAAGCACAACAAAAATACTAAAAGTCTTTTAACCTTTACCCCACCAAATTCTTTCTAGAATTGTTCCCCCTGCCACTACATTTTTTTGAGGGTGCAAAAACATGAACACCTAGTGTGGTTATATGGTTATCATCTTCAACTATTTCACCATCAATATCCACTCAAGTAGAGTCTTCAAAATCATCATCGGAGTCCTAATCAAAGAAAAACTGAATAAAGGTTTGGTTGGATGTTGATGCGGCCATTTTTCTTTGCGAAAAAATTAATGTGGGTTTAATTGATTTAACACCTCATGTAAAGTCTAGAAGAATTCAAAATGGCATTGGAAAATGGAAGTTTAACCTTCTTCTAAAGCAGTAGTAGGCAATTTCCAGCTTAAAATACCAGAAATAACAGTTGACAAGTGTTTATTTATAGCAACCATCTGAAAAAGACATAATGCACCTTGAGCAGCAAAGGGAGAGAATTCTATGGCGACAATTTTTGCCTGCAATGTGGTAAAGGTTAATAAACTGATCCTTTTGGAATATTACCAAAAATATCAGGAAATCACTTCATAAGTGGATATGTAAATCATAAAACAAAATTAGTCACTTGGATAACTCATTTATTTTAAAAGTTAGGCGGAGTTCTTTGTAATAGTGGGTAGTTCCAAACCACCATTATAGTCTACTTAAAGCGAAGCAATGTGCTAAGAAATCGAAAAATTTGGTTAGAAATAAAGAAAAGAGAGCTGGATTGCAATATCTCATATTGCAGTGAATTCTGGATAATCTTGTGGATTAAGAGAAAACTAGAAGTAGCAGAAATGTAGCTCTGCAGAAGGATAGTGAGAATTTCATGGATGAAATGAATAATCAACCAGGATGTTTTAAAGAAAATAACAACAGAAAGAACACTTCTATTCAGAATCATGAAGAGATCACTGAAATTCCTTGGAAGCATAATGAGGAAGGAGGGCTTGGAAAACTTAACACTCATGGGACATATTGTGAGCAAGAGAGGTAGAGGAAGGCTACTTTTGTCTAGCATGTGTGAATAGATGGTGGAACAGGGTGCAGGCGCCTTAGCTAAGGGAGAAAAACTGGTAAGAGCTATATGAGATAGGAAGTTGTGGAGAGCTATGATCTTCTATAACCTGAAGGGACATGGCATATAGAAGAAGAAGAATGTTAACTCAAGGACTGTAAAAAAATAAATTTGACAGAAGCAAGCACTTTGGAATTATAAATTGGACAAGATATGGTATCCAGATGGCCTGGGTTCAGTTTTGCATAAGGCTGATTTCATTTTTTTTTTTTTCTTTTTTTTTAGGACTGTATTCATGAAAAAGCAAAAAAAAAAAAAAATCTCTCTGATACCGAAAATATGATACGTAACCAGGAAGATTAAAAGAATCAAAGGAAGTTGCTGCAAGCATTCCTTGAATGTCTATCCTGCCTTGATTTCCAGGTGTGATAGGTGCAATAGAAACAGCTTGAAAGCCTACAGCCATTTTTGTGGCAAAATATGTTAATTTCTATGATATTGTGGATTTTATCAGTATATGATTTTACCAAGAGATTTATAGTGAATGAAAATGTGTAGGATGTCAGCACAGTTACCTCCCCTTGTTTTTGATTATCTCCCTTTACCAAAGAACTTACCTAGTCTAAACCACTATAAATAATACCTATTTTTGTATGCAGTTCTAAGTTATTTTCATACTAAGTTCTGAGTTAATAAAAGAATGTACCTTCTTACCAAACTTATTCAATCTATAGAGTGAGGCAATTCATGGAGTATTAGAAGTCCTACCAGGATTCATTATTGGCAGTCACAATCTTAACAACCTAAGATATACAGATGACACAGTATTGATAACAGATACAAAAAAGAAGCTGCAGGAATTCCTTCAGGAGATAGTGAAGGAAAGTGAGAAGAAAGGACTAAGCATCAATTGCAAGAAGATAGGATACATGTTTGTTAACAAAAAGAACAGCTTAACATGCATAGTACAAATTGGAGATACCAAAATCAAACAAGTAAAACAATTTAAATATCTGGGAAGTGAACAAATAAGGTAACGTGTGACACCGAAATCTGAAGGTGCATTGGGATAGCGAAAGATGCCTTCCAGAAGCTAAGTAAAATATTAAGAAATAAACATTTTGTTAAAAACAAAGAAAAAGGTACTGAACTTTTACGTAATATCAATCCTCTTACATAGTAGTGAATACTGGACAATCTCCTCAGATAAAGACGAGACGTGTAGCAGCAGAAATGTGTTTCTACAGAAGGATGCTGAGAATACCATGGATGGAACATGTTAGTCACAAGGAAGTTTTAAGAAAAATGGAAACAAAAAGGAAACTAGTATTTAGAATCAAAATTTCTGGAACACATAATGAGGAAAGTATGGTTGGATAACTTGATACTCACAGAACATATTAATCCCAACAGCACTTAAGAGATCTAAATTGTTAAATCCCTAGAGTCTTAACTGAGTTTTAGAAAAATTTGAATATATGATGTTAGTACAATTAAATTTATAATTATCGAAAACTGTTGAAAATCAAGTCTTACTAGTTGATTTTATTTGAAGGTAAATTGATCTCTCTTTCAAATGATACCTGATTTAGCTACCTTTTTTTTTTTTTTTATAAAATATGGTTTTTGAGGAGCATGGAACCACCTCTTAGGTGCTACCACACCAGGTCAGAGTGGACCTGGGAACACTCTGACTTGGGGTGGTAGCTATGGGCAAATAGTAAACCCCAAACACTCTGAAAGTAACAGTAAAAATACCAGCAATACATTTTTATATATAAAAAATATTACCAACAATACATATTTATAGTAAAATGACCAACCAATTTTATCTCTAGTTGAAGTCATAAAACTGTGTTCAAAATATTTAGATTTCAGCATTAAATAACCCATAGAGGTGTTGATATGCTGCTAACAATATCAACCAACCAACCTTTACAAAGTTGTATATTTTTTTTGCAGTACTAGTTGATCATGTGACTAATGTAAATATAATGCTATACAATTGTGGTCATGTCCAGACTCTCGGATTGTAACCACATAAAACTTGCAGGTGTATTTGGGTGCTTCTAACCTTAAAGGTTTAAAGATAAGAAGCAGAGGAAAACAATGAGTAACCTACCTGATGAGCTTGCGTAAATGAATTTTTAATCATTTCACCCCAAGCGAAGCAATAAAGCCACTGAGACACAAGAGATTACTGAGTATGAGAGAATATGAGATAAAAAACACTATTAAGAAGGGAGGACAATAAAAGAACAGTAATTAAGAAGACAGACAGCGATTGGCATTGCATTTAAATTTTTGAAAATCAAAGTTGACATTCAAAGAGAGTTCCACAAGTGAGAAGAGCAAGAAAAAAATGTTAGCATAGAACTTACAGTTACATGTAGCCATTTCAACTTTAATTATGTAATCACTTATAGTAATAAGAAATAAAAAGAGCAGAAAAAATGATCTTAAATACATTTGCTCTTCAACGTCGCTGATTTCAGGTAAGATCCACAGAACAACATATCCAATACTTCTGTTACTATGTTGCCCAATTGTAAAAAATGCATTTTGTTACATTGAATGTCTTTCCAGTTCCAAATATTTAAAAAAAAATTCTATGTTAACAGTTTTTTCTCCAATATTTCTCACTTGTAGAACTTTCTTCAGGTTAGAGAATATGAGAAAGAGAAAAGAAAAAAAAAACACTATTATGACAAATGATAATGATTGGCATTGCATTTAAATTTTTGAAGATCAAATTTAATTGGGAAGCAAGAAGTGCAACAGAAGAAACTGTTAACATATAACCTGCGGTTGTATTGAGCTATTTCAACTAAAAAATGATGAAATATTAGCACCAATCTAGTATTGCACTGAAATTTGTAAAGTCTAGGTACCTAAGAGGAAAGCAATATTTATTTTGTAAATACAAAATGGGGCACAAGGTCAAAAAGAAGAATGGGGGGAAGGTTGGTCTTCCATCTGTCTTAAACTTAGCCACAATTGCTGACCCAAACATACCATGGTATTCCTTACACCAAAACAACACATTCTTACTTATCATTCTTTCTACAGTCACCATAATACCTCAAAGTCTCTATGAAAGTCTTAACTAGTTCCCATACATACAATTTCTCTGTTGGTGGGAAATAAAAATATCATTACCTGAGAGGAAAGCTCATCAGAACAATTACCATGAAAATATTTACAGAAAAGTCACAGGGAAGCTATGTTACAGTGACTGGAAACAAGATGCCAGGTCAGGATTGATAACATTGCAGATTATTCTTTGCATTTCATCAAAAATCTCTATAAAATCTCTGTGGCAACAATATGTAATGCATGGAAACTATAATGAGGTGACAAACATTGACTATAGCTCTAAAGGATAGAGGGTTGTGGAGAGCCATGATTGCCCACATCCTGAATAGAGAAAGCATATAAAATGAGTAATACGAATCATGCTTTTATAAAAGCACTGCTTAGTTATGAAAGGTTTGAAGTTGTGGAAAGCCATGATCACACACATCCTGACATAGTAATACTAGTAATGCTTTTATAAAGATGGCAGAACAGGGAATGGAATGGGTAGTAAATGGAAAAACACTGCTTAGTTACAAAAGGTTGGAAGTTGTGGAGAGCCATGATTGCTTACATCCTGAAGTAGTAATACTAATAATGCTTTTATAAGGATGGCAGAACAGTGATTGGAAAGGATAGCAAATGGAGAAACTGCTTAGGTTGGAAGTTGTGGAGAGTAATGATCGCATACATCCTCAAGGAGTAATATTAGTAATGCTTTTATATGATTGGATTGGCTGTAAATGCTTAGATAAAAGTAAAAAGATGAAGAAAATTCATCAAAACGAATGAAATAGTTTGTGTCAGAATCCCAAAAGGGGACATCCAGTTAAATTTTCAAACATGCATGCGATGAAACTCTATTTTCACAGTTTTAATTTTTATTTTGGGTCTTGCTACTTTTTGTAAACGAATCATAGTACATCATAATAGACTCTTCTTGGATTTCAGTACCATCCATACCAATGCCACTCAGCACAAAGAATCTACCATCTAGAGTTCTTGCTGGGCTTATAAACCTAAATCTTCCATTTCCATGAGGTACTACCTGTTCCGCTTGGTTACCTTGTGCTAATTAAGATGAGCGGATGGGAGGTGTGTCGGCAGAAACATATTAAGTCTGTCTCATTAGTCGTAATACCTACCTTTCTAACTCTGTTGCTTCATGGCATGTAATGCCAACCAGGAACTAAGTTCTCTGCTACCCACACATTTTCTTTATGTAAACAGGCGCATAATTTCACAAATATATTGCCTTGTACACTGATTTAATTTCATATGTATTGATTTACAGCTTTATATTAGCCAAGATGTACATATTTCTGCATGTTTTCTCCAGTTATGTTCATAGATATTTCTATCACTTGTGCACTGTCGAGTCTGACATAGAATGTAGCAGCTATTTTACTGCAACTATATGAGGAGGCTAATTTAGGCAATTTGGGGGTAAATCAGTTGCCTGGTTGCTTACTCATATATATATATATATAAAATGATATCCACATACAAGCCTGTTTTACTGTATCACAGCTCATCAGTGTGGCTAGACATCTGATTGCTTCAATCCTGAATCAAAATTCGACTGATTTGGCATCAGTCCTACCCCTAAGCCGTTGGCACACAGATAATGAAATATAATTTTGTATAATTTTATATATCTAGAGTGTTTAGAAAAATATGACAAACTGGAAAAGTTTGTGACACACTTTATCTGTTAGAATTTCAGCAGACTGGGCTTTCTTGACACATGCGTACAAAATGAGAGTTATAGGTAGTTCCAAAATTTTTGGAAAGAATATTTTTTTTCAATCTAGCCTGAAATCATCTGTATTTTTTTCTCTCTACCACTTTTTCTTTATCTGATTATCCTATATATATATATGACTATATATAAATATATATATATATAAATTATTTATTTGAAAATTATAACATAAATATGTTATAAAATCAAAAAAAATAGCCATTTTGTTTCAACACCTGTGATGATGTTGAATTCAACATCATCAAATGATAAGACACATCAGAGTGTGTTGAAACAAAATGGCTATTTTTTTGTGATTTTTTATAACATATTTATATTATTAATTTTCAAATAAATAATTATATTTTCTACTCTGTATTGAGCACTTTTTAAGAATAGTAATTGTTGGTTATTGCAATTTATTTCATATATACTAATCCTATACTTGTGTGTGTATATATATATATATATATATATATATATATATATATATATATATATATATATATATATATATTAGTCATAACGTAAACTTTAGTGGAGACTTCTCGTTTGGTATAAACAGTTTTATTTATTAAATAGTCAGTATTATTATCTGTCTCTTTAATATAAAAATGTGGCATCTTTCAAATGAGATATGTTCACTGTAGTAAATGGTCAAGTAATAAAAATGTTGGATTAAAAGTAAAATATATTCTTTAGAAATCAATATATATATATATATATATATATATATAAATATATAAATATTTTATTTTTACTATTAAAAATCCATTCTTGATTTGAAATGCTGATTCTTCAATTGATTTGATTCATCCAATTTTTTTTCACATTTTTGGATTGAATTTCAAAAATTTTATCTTTTAAAGGGAAAAAAATTGGTTCAAACAAGTCAAGATATATGGTTTTTTTCTTCTCAAATGTAATAAACAATACTATATATATGTATATATAATTATTTTTTATCTGCGATTCATAAGTATGTTATAAAAGATCACTAAAAATAATACTGTTTTTTTTTCATTCTGTGTCTTCTCAAATATATATATATATATATATATATATATATCTTATATATCTTAAATTCATTTTTTAACACATTTTGATGGCAAAAAAATGTTTTTTAAAAAGGGTACATTTTCTATCATGTACACTCAGTTTTTAGTTATTCTGTAGCGGTACATGATTGAAAATGTACCAAACTTACTAAAAACAAATTTTTGCCATCAAAATGTGTTTAAAAAAATGTTCTCATTAAGAGGAAAGACCAAAGAATGTTTTGATTATTAGATTATATTTTTTTTATCCTTTTTAGAATGTTCAGAATTTTGGCCAGAAATTTTGTATTTCTGGTATCAGCGGGGGACCATAAAATAGTATAGGAAATTCTAGAGTCTTTTTTGCAGTGAGAAACACTTTGATTTGGAAATTCTTGCAGAAATCAAATAATTTTGGGATTTCAATGAATCTCTCTGAACTTATTCACAAATGAATGAAATTGCGTCACTTAATATTTATACTAGTTAAACACTGAATTCCTTGAAAATTTAAATAATCAATGTTTTTGGACCACCAATTATCGAAAATCTGTTCTGAACTGTAAAACAAAAAATGCAATAAAACTAAGGCATTATTTAATTAAAAAAGCTTTTAATTGCTTTTATGAATAAGATACATTAAGGACATTATTATATTAAGAAAAATAAATTTGTAACAATGAATTTTTACAAGAATTGTTTTCATTTTTTAGAAATTTGAATTAAAATAATTTACTAATCTTAAATGGAAAAGCTTACTACAATCCAGTGACCACCAGTATTTTAAAAATAATTTTGAATTTTTGTATCTGTGTGTATGTGCCGATTTTTTAAATACAGACATCCATACACAACATTAGCAGAACATGAGAATGGCAACTATAGTAAATTTAGTGCCAATGTACCTAAAATTCTATAAAGCATTAGATTATGAAGAATAATTTTAACAGGTATGTCCCCTGTGGAAAAAAAATAGATAAACTTCTGGCTGTCAGTCTGACGTCTCAGATTAATTAAACTTTAAATCAGCTGATATTCCTCAAATAGTTTCAGAAAAGAGTATATTCTATTTTTGAAAGATTCTTTCAATAAGGAAAATTGCATTGCGATGAAAGATGACTAAAAAAAGGTGATAATCAGCTATTTTAGCCAAAGAAACAGAAAAGAATTCTTCCAGTCAATTTAAATTAATTTTTTGAAATACAGCAAAGAATTTTTCTTATTGGAAATATTAAATTTAATCTATTAGCTTGAAATTAAAGCAAAATAAAAGATTCAAAATGATTTTCCATTTTTAAGAATTCATTTTAAACCTTAGGCATTGTGTTATTTTTTTATAAGTTTTTGGAAGTACCTATATATATATATATATAGTTCTTCCTGCACCTCTTCTATAAATATTTATGCATATATATTACTTCAAATGTTATTATAGTGTATACACACATTTGAAATAGATGCCCACTGTTTAAAGTAAAAGTAAAAATGGGGCATCTATTTTAAATACGAGTATCCACTGTAATAACTGTTTTCTCAAGTCGGCATTTACTCCTGTTTCAATAGTAAATCCAGCATTGCTGACAAAGTTAGCCCGGCCATTGTTACCAAAAACAACCTCCAATCTGTGGTTGACTGGGACAGGAAATGACTTGTGTATTTTAATGCATCCAAAATGAAACTGCTGTCATTTACGTACCATAAAGAAATGTTCCTGCATCCTATCAGCATGGTTGATTCTCTGCACAATGAGAGGGCCTCACTATGCCTTCTTGATCTCACATGCTCCACTGACCTGAGATGGAACAACTACATTGAATCAATTGCTGCATCTACTGCAAGGAAAGTTGGGTCTCTTGTGGTGAAGGTTTTTTCTCATCTGAGTCCATCCTTCAGATCTACCATTCAACTATGCATGGAATACTGTTGGTATATATGGTCTGGTGTCCTGCTGTTTATCTCGTGGTTCATGACAAAATTCAAAGATGGATATACAATGTGATCGGTCTTGACTTGGGTTCTCGACCCCAGTCACTAATGTCTTTTCTATAAATATTTTCATGGCATCTGCTCTGATAAGGTGTTTTCACTGGTAACCCAACTGCATGAATTTAAATGTGCTACTAGTTTGGCATCTTGGTCCCACTCTTTTATGGTTAAATGTAACCACCTATTATACTCCAACAGCGTCTTGCACTTCCCAACAGTGGAACTCCCTTCCTCTTACTTGCTTCCCTGATAACAATAATCTTCAAAATTTTAAGTGTAATGTCAATCAACATCTTCTATTGCCTTGATCCCTGTTCTTTTTTTTTTTATCCTTCTCCTTTTTCATTCTTCTTTTTATCCTTTCCTCAATCCTCCCCCCCCTCCATACCCAGTCTTTTCTCTTACTTACAATCTCTGTAGGCCCTTGTGTACTAGTGGCACTCCCAACTTGCTTGGAGTATATTGCTTAAAAAAAATAAATAAAAATGTTGGGATTAAAAATAAATCTGTTATTTATTTTTATTTTAATCATTTTAACCCAAGCAAGGCAATAAAACCACGAACATGCGAGCAGGTTACTGAGTATGAAAGAATATGAGAAAAAAAATACTATTAAGGGGAGAGAACAATAAAAGAACAAGAATTAAGAAGATAACAATTGACATTGCATTTAAATTTTTGAAGGTCCAAATTGACTGGGAAGCCAGAAGAGAGTTCCACAAGTGAGAAGTGCAATAGATGAGAACATTAGCATAGAACTTAGGGTTACACCTAGCCATTACAAGAGTATAATGATGAGATCTTGCATAAGTTCAAAAATTCTAGGCACCATAGAGGAAAGAGCATCTGAACAATTACCTTGAAAGTGAAAAGGCACAGGGATACACACACACACACACACACATATATATATATATATATATATATATATATATATATATAAATTCATGAATTATTCACACAAAAACAAATGCAAAGGTTAATGATTTAATTGGCGAGAAATCCATCGTCGCAAACAATTCAAATAATATACAAAAACCTCGAATCTGTTATGAATGAAAAAGATCCTTGTTTCCATAAATTTCTGCCGTATTAGTTCTTATTTTTACTACAAGCTTTCGTCTGTTCCTACAGACATCTTCAGGTATGGAATAGATGTTGTTCTTGTTTTTTTCTCTTAGTAATAAGAGGACAACGAAAATATATGTATTGTTGTATCCGAAAATGCTATTGGAAATGAGTTATTGTTTTTGGAGCGTGCAGTAGCAACGCTGAGTTTGATTTTAAATTTTTTAAAAGTTGTGCGTTCATGTACAAAAATATGGTGATGAACAAATTTTTTACTAGTAAATTTTCTGTCAAAGTGGCATGAACTATATTGTTCAATAATTACAATAAACGTGCAATCAATTTATAAATTCATGAATTATTTACACAAAACAAATTCAAAAGTTAATGATTTATTTGGCGAAAATCCATCATCTAAACAATTCAAATAATATACAAAAACCTCCGAATCCGTTAAAATAACTATATAGCTCCAAAACAATAACTCATTTCCAATAGCATTTTCGGATACAACAATACATATATTTTCGTTGTCCTCTTATTACTAAGAGAAAAAACAAGAACAACATCTATTCTATACCTGAAGATGTCTGTAGGAACAGACGAAATCTTTGTAGTAAAAAATAAGAACTAATATAACAGAAATTTATGGAAACAAGGATTTTTTCATTCATAAACAGATTCGGAGGATTTTGTATATTATTTGAATTGTTTGCGACGATGGATTTCTCGCCAATTAAATCATTAACCTTTGCATTTGTTTTTGTGTGAATAATTCATGAATATATATATATATATATATATATATATATATATATATAAAGAAAATGGTGACTTACCTCGTGAAACCAAGCGACAGTGTGTTACATGTATCCTACGACAGAAAATGTGTCGAAAAAGAAAATTAGTTACAAAACAAATCGGGCACGTATTCCGCATGACATGCTGAAGACGGAATAGTTTAGAAACAAGTCAGTCACAGAGTATTTTGATATGCTAATATTGTGTGTCCTCTCTCAGTTGTTGACGAATGAAAAAAATGCTTGGCCGATAAAAGCAAAAAAAAAATTAAATCCGGGGAATTGGGATACCATGTTCGTTGGAGAGTGAGTTATTTTTCTGACTGGTTTTGTGCATCATGATTTGTGAGATAGCACCTGTGAATCGAGATTTTGGCATTTCTTTCTGTCCCTGATTTTCAAGTCTGAACTTAAGTGATTTGTTATCTGCATTGTGAAAGTAATCTGCGACAAATATTTCCTTTTCATTCCCAGATCGCTTAAAATATATATCCAAATGAGAGAAAGATCAGATGGAAGGAGTAAAAATACACTGTTCGTAGCATTTACTTTTAAAAAGTACTCAATACAAAGTAGAGCAATATATTATATTTTTATCAAAGGGATTATAATAAAAATATGTTGAAATCGCTACACAAGAGCTTTCATGTTTCAGTACTGTGATTGTACTTCTTCAGGCGATGGTAAGTAACTCTTTAATTAAACCAATTCATGACATCTGTGGTATTAATCTATTGTACATGTCCAAGGGACTTTCTAATTATTTATCATCACTCAAAGAAGTACAATCATAATATTGAAACAGGAAAGCTTTTGTGTAGTGATTTCAATGTTTTTATTATAATCTCTTAAAATAAATATATATATATATATATATATATATATATATATATATATATATAGCAAGAATAAAAGTTAAAGCTTAAAATATAAAATAAACTGAGGGCTCAATGCCAAAGGTGACAGAGCCTAAATATAATAATATTATCAATACCAAAGTATATTAGTTCCATAGTTCTGCCTGATTTTATTACCTGCAACTCTGAGTAGTGGATTTTGGTATTGATAATGTTATTATATATATATATATATATATATATAAACCTTCTCCTCTTCCTCCTTAGTGCTATTATACTCTTCCTGAGTACTGGAAGGTGCGTGTATCCTTTATGCTCTGTTGACATATCTCTGGCATTAATGTTTTACTTATGTCTTTGAGCAGAACATAAATAAGCATTAAATAATCAACTTTCAGGATTTATATTAACATTTTTCCTGTTAACATGATGAATGAAATTATGATATCCTCTTTCTTCTATTAGATTGCTCTCTTTTAATCTTCTCAGAGAACCTTTTTGCCTTACAACAGCATGGCTGATGCTAACCTCCAGGAGAGTAATTCCTTGCATCTTCTCAGGCTAACATTTTCCACTAACATTAAGTAGAAAGATTATATTGAATCAGTTGCTAGGTCTGCTGCCAGGAAAGTGGGTTCACTGTGTCATGCTAAACAGTTTTTCTTATCAGAATCTATCTTACATATTTATAAGTCTACCATTTGTCTGCGCATTGAATATTGCTACCACATATTGTCCAGTGCTCCTGCTGAATATTTAGAGATTCTTGATAAAATCCAAAGAAGAATATGCAATGTTATTGGTCCTGACCTGGCATCTCAATTTCAGTCACTTTTTCAATGCTGTAACATAGCATCCCTGTGCCTTTTCTATAAATATTTTCATAGTAATTATTCAGATAAACTCTCCTCTATGCTGACCTGGGTATGACGATAAACTACATCCACGTCCTGGGTAAGACAATAACCTACGTCCAACAGCAAGGCCTCTGATCAGGAGGTTTTAAGGAGTATGGAACCACCACTTAATTGCTGGTGTTCCCAGGTCCACCTTTACCTGAGGTGGTAGCAACTGTTAGGGTCCCAGCTATGGGTAAATAGTTAACTACCAAATTGTGGTCAAAACACTATAAAAGTGTAAAAATAGGTTTTAATACATGAAATACTTTGTAAAAACTTATTACCAGCAATACATTTTTGAAAAGAAAAAAATTACCAGCTATACATTTAAAAAAAAAAAAAAAAAAAAATTACCAGCTATACATTTTTGAAAAAAAATTACCAGCAATAAAAAATCTTGTCACTGCCATAAAACAAACCAAATTGAACCAAATCTTTCCTCTATGATTCCTCAACTTTATGAATTTAAGTGCAGTACTTAATTGGCAGCTAGGTCTCATTATTTTACAGTTGAAATGGCTAAATGTAACCAGAATTTCTATGCTAACATTTAGAAAATTTTCAAAATTATGGGATTTGACATAGATATAAAAACTAATCTAAAAGATGTAGATTTTCTAGATGTCACCTTCAACCTAAGAAAACCTAATGTCAAACCACTGTGTATACACACATCTCCCAGCCAACAATAATCAAACAGATTCTATTGTCAATTAATTGCAGGTAAAAAACTACATTGGGATTCACAATTATTTCCACCCAATAGCCCCTAGAATAATTTGCAACATAACCCTTACTGCCCACTAAAATAACCATTAGAACAATACAATAGACTACCCACAATGCATCACTGACCTGTATATATAAATAGCCAAGCCAAAACACAATGCACATGGACTGACAATTGCATATAAGCTTGAAACAGACTGTCCACTTTTAAATTTACATATGCTCTATCCCTGATAGTGAGCACTTTCACCCATAGAGTATACTTTAAAACTGTATTTTATCATATATGCATATATATTGTATCAATATAAATGTACATAGTAATATAAGAGCTTTTATATCTTTCAGCCCACATGCGAAAACATACTTATATTCTTTCATACATCCATTTAATTAAGAAAATGTATGAATTATGCCTTTGCACACTATCATATCTGATTTTTTTCTACGGTTAGAGATAAACATTTGTAATTACACAAGATTATATTCAAGATGGCTTCCTGTCATGGTTTGCTGGCATAGTTTGGCAAGTGGGCAGGCAGCCAACACTGCCAGAAATTGAGCCATCATTAGGCAGACAGGTGCAAATATATTGGATATCTGATCTAAGTTTTTGATGATGCTATAAGTCTTACATCTGAACTTCTTTAATATAAAAATGATCTTGGTTTTCTGGAAAGGGAGGTACTTCCTGGACACCAATCTGGTTCATCTGGTAAAGAAGAGTACTACTTTCACTTTGATCTGGCTCATCTGGTAAAGAGGGTACTTCGTTCACTTTGATCTAGCTATTCTGGAATGAAGGGTACTTCCTTGATTCAATCTGGCCTGTCTTGTAATGCAGATATTTCCTTGACTTTGATCTGGAAGGGAAAGTACTTCCTAGACTCTAATCTGGTTCTTCTCATAAATAAAAGTGCTTTTTTGACGTTGATCTAACTATTTTCTTGATTCAATCTAGCCTCTCGTGTAAGGAGAATACTTCCTTGATTTTGATCTGGTAAGGAGGATACTTCCTTGACTTTGATCTGGTAAGGAGGATACTTCCTTGACTTTGATCTGGTAAGGAGGATACTTCCTTGACTTTGATCTGGTAAGGAGGGACTTCCTTGACTTTGACTAGCTCTTCTGGAAAGAATGGTACTTGCTTCCTTGATTTCAGTCTGTCTCATCTCGTAAGGAGAGTACCTCCTAGACTTGAAATAAACATGCTTGCATCAAGAATTATAACAAACTTGTTGAAATTCTATTAAACAATAAAAAATAAATGATTTAAGGTTTCCTGAAACATTTGAAAAATAAATGTATTATAATATAATTTTATATATATTTTTTTACCGCTTTTCTTTTGTTAGGAATTATTTTTATTGCTCTGTTGTACCCCAGCAAAAAATATTTATAAAAGAAATAGTTTAAAACTTTCTTAAACAACAAAAAATCAATATTTTATGGTTCTATAAAATAATGGAAAAATAAGAAACATCTTGACTATTTAGTTGGAACAGGTCACAGCTAGTATATTTAGCTACCGCCCACACAAGGTTTGCATGTGGCACAAGGCCAGTTTAACGTAGGCTCGGCCAAAAATATTCCCTTTTGAACCTATATGAACAGGTTCAGGGAGAGTCCACCTCCCCAAACGAGACTGTCCTTTGGTGGAGCCTTGTCCGGGTTCCACTCTGCCTTCAGGCAGAGAGTTTGACTGTTTAGCTGGAACAGGTCGCAGCTAGACTCTGTAGTCCATTAATTTAACAGATACTTATAGGTAGTTACTACCTATAGTGTAGTCACTCATGGGGGTGACAGGTTATTCCATTGCATCAAAAACAATGGAAAATTTTTTAAGGTTCTATAAAACAATCGTCAAATAAATGTTTTATTGCTTTTGTACTGATATGCAAAATAAAAGGCATAAACCTAATATCCCCTTTACCTTGTCCCATTGCTAGTCACCTAAACATCTAGAGGATGAAAAAACTAAGAAATACAGATAAGACTTTTATGCCTACTCCCATTATGAGTTGTAGAGAAACTGGTCAAAAATTAATAATAATGGTTGAATAATGAATGGTACCAGGATTGAACTCAGGGACTAAAGTTAACAAAATTATGTGTAATAACCCAATTACTAATGAAAATGAACAATTCTAGGTTAATAAAAAAACAGCAGGTATTCATTTGGGAGCTGGATTTGAGTCTGATTGAATCTATGCTAGTAAAATTTAACAATAATGACAGTGTTCCATTGAATGATTAAGACTATTATATCTACTACTATTACAAGATGTAATGAACTAGTCAAAAATGAATTAAGGATATTGCTTTATCTAAGGATTTCATATAACTTAAAACTATTATGTCTGTTACAATTTGAGCAATAAAAGTGATGAAAGATATGTTAATTCAAAATTAATAATGAAAATACTTCATATAAAAAAGAATTTAGACAATGAATACTCATAATTGCTTATGTAAGGACTCCTCCTTATTTCACCCAATAACATCTTTATTTGGGCACCTGTTGAAGTATTTATCAGTTTATTTATTTATTTATTTTTCTTGCTTTTCCATTCATTTAGTCTGAACAAATAAAACATCAACTATGGTGGGGTGGAGGAGATAGGAAAGAAAAACAAAAATGTAGCATAATAAATACCCAAAGTAGAAAAATAAAATAATAAAAATCTGAGCGAGTGATAGTGGTGGGGTTTGGGGTGACTTTGGTTCCTCTGCCAATTTTTTTTTTTTTTTTTTTCTTGCCCAACCATAAATCTGTTTATCTTACTTATTGAAGCCAGTAATAATGTTTGCAGACCTGTCAGCTAAGCAGAAAGCATGATTTCTGAACAGAATCAAATGATATGTTCAAGGAACATTTGATGCAGTTAAAAAATTATGCCTTGTGCTTTTGAATTGAAAGATTACACCTTGTTTTGTTTATTTTTTAAATAAAGCCTCTTTGCTACTTCATTAATTTCTTTTCCATCTGATGTTGCCATACTGGGAAGAAAATGTTTCTCTGGGGAGTTGCATTCAAAGTACTGTAAAGTGACAATACTAATGTTAACAAACATTAATGGTTTATTTGGCAAAATTGCACAGTAAGTCACTCAGTTACTGTATATATACATATATATATATATATATATATATATATATATAGCCAAAGAATAATCTTTCTCTTGTCCATTTACAAACATTCTGTCTCTCCCTGGGTGCCTATTTCTATCACTTATACTTTCTTTCTTTTCAAACATGTTTCTTTTACTATCTCTCTCTCTCTTTCTCTCCAGATGCCTGTTTCTGTCAATTTACCTTTCTCTCTTTTTGAACGTATTTCTTTTATCCTTTTTCTCCCTTTCTATCTTTTTTTTTTCTCAAATTTTTCTTCATTCTTTCTGCATGTTCTCTTTCTCCTCTGTCTCTCACTCTCTTTCTTTCTCCTTCACCCACTTTCTTTCCCTCTCTCTCACTCCCTCTCTCTCACTTTTTCTCTTACTCTCACTCTTTCTCACTGTCTGTTTCTATTACCTTCTCCCTTTTCAAATACTTCTATTCTCTCTCACCATGTCAAGCTTATTTCTGCTAATCTGTGTTTCTGCATTTGAATGTAAATTTTATGTAATTTTCTTTATATAGATGTCTCTCTCTCTCTCACACTCTCTTACTCTCACTATACAAACCACTGCCTGTCACCTTCTCTATCACTCTTTTCCCCTCTCTTTGTTCAAATCTCTGCCTGTTACTCTTTCTCATGCAAATGCTCATCTGTCTCTTTCTATCTGAATACTCATTTCCATTTGTTTTTGCACCTCTCCTCACCATTCTGTTAAACTGTCATAAATATAGTATTTGTAAATGGAAAATTCATCATTTGATATCCCTGAATTCAAAATAATAAAAAAAAAAATTGTTTTCCTGTTTTTACAAGTTTTTTTTTTCAATGTGTACGAGATTTTGTGCTAAGGTTTTGTTCTTTGTAAAAACTTGTTAAGATGAAAAAAAAAAAATTCCTCCTCGTGTATGTGGGTAAAAAAGGCAAGGGAGGTACAAAGTGGAAATTGTAAGTGTCACGTAGTTTGGGAGGAAGACGGGGTAATGAGTAAGGTCACTCTTTAAACCCCTGCGCGTCGTATGTCGCCGTATGTTGCGTTCCTTCTCCTTATCGCTTTTGTCTGTCTAGGGACTTGGCTTAAAAAATCTTCTTGGATCACCAGGCATGTTTTTTTTTTTATGTCGTTGGAACGCAACTCATTGTTTTTTTTTTTTATTAAATATTTATATTCAAATACCTTTATTTTATTAACCGAAGTATGCCACTCTGAAAACCATTTATTATCATTTGGTGATTGATTGTCTTGGTGTTCATTTCGTCTTCTCTAAAAAAGTTCTATATTTTTACTTATATCTGTACATTTCTTTATAATATTTTCTCCATTCATTTGCTCGAACTTGTTTTTGTTTGTTTTTTGTCTGCTCTTACCTCCGCAGGTACTCAGTAAGTTCAAATTACTCCCAGACTTCTGTCCTCAAACCAAGTTTTAAGAAAATTTCTTTAAAAGGATATATAAAATTATTTGTAATCTTTATTCTCTGTGTATGTTCCTCATATGTATCCATAAATTTTCAACTTTCGTCAGCAGAACCCCATCTTTGTTATCTCAAGATATGTTTTACCATTTGTAACTAAATGTCCAATATTCACTGGTATATAAGTGTACTAGCAGCATGGCCCAGCGTTGCCCACCATTCATTCAAAAATCGTACGACTCATACAGCAATCGCTATCACTTGATTCTTAAAATATTTTTGCCTTCCTTGCCTTTAAAAGAGTGCCCTTTGCCGTGCTGATGTTGCTACATGCCTTACTTCTTGCCTATCTCACACTGCGATTTTTTTCTAAGCTCTATACTAAACATTAAATCTGTTACGAAAAAAGAACTAAACAAAATGAACACAAAACGATCAGCTTTAAAAAAGGACTCGTAACTGGAAAAACCGAATGAAAAAAACCATGTTAACAACAAATATGTTTTCACACCCAACCCAGTTCTGCGGAATCAGAATCAACGTTGAGTTTAAGCAAGCGAATGAGCCAATTGGAGTAAAGTGCCATGCAGATTTAAATTTTTCCCACTTGTGACGAATGCAGCTATCGATTTTTTTTTAATGCTAGTTAACATTCGTGTCAGTCAGCTGTTGGCTCTCACGCTGGCCAATAGAATCTTCCTGCCTATTCGTGGCAGCCAGCTATTACTCAGGTTGGCCAGTGAAAATGGCCAAAACTACAAAAAACTGCCGTAGAAGCATGAAAAAAAAATCGCTTATTTCGTATATTGAAAGGTTTGGGTCTTCCCTTTCCGCTAACTTGGTGCATGTGCATGTAAATTTTGGTGCAAATCCATCGAAAATTGCGGCCGTGCATTCGTTAACACACACACACACACACACACACACACACACACACACACACCTCCTTTTAACATAGAAAGAGATAAACACTACATTGAATTTTTGAAATTTTTCGTTTAAATTCTCAGAAAATATTGAAAAATTCTTGATAAAATTCAAAGAAGGGTCTGTAATAAAATCGATCCTGGGCTGACATCCCGACCTTCAGTCACGTTTACTGACATGACATCGCTTCCCTGGTTTTATATACAGATTTTTCATGGCAACTGTTATAAAGATCATTTTTTTCTACCCTCAACAGCTGACTTTAAGTGTGCCACTAGATTGGCAATTAGGTCTCACCGTTTTAATGTTGAATTAGATGTAATGTATGTTCTATACTAAAAAATTTTTCTAGCATTAAACCTGTGGAAATTTTTCAGTTTTTGCTTCTCTGCCACCCTAAAATCTTCAAATATTTAAATAAAACGCCAATTGTCATCTATATTCCAGAAACCTATTCTTTATTGTCCTTTCTTCTCTTATTTGGTCATTCTGTTAATTTTTCTGCTAATATAACTCCTTGTTTCATAGTATCATTATACATCCATTCCGTGAATGTTGTCAATATCTCAGAAAATTTAAAAAGGAAAGACGTTAAGGTAATTGAACAAATTTTCAGACTATACTTCCAATTTAACAAATGTGACACTTGCTTACAAATACTGAAAAAAATCTTAAAATTCAGGGAACCCATTTGATATAACAGTCCTTATATAAATGATTGAGATAATAAATATATTGTAGTTGGTATTGTTGGCTAGTATGCAAGGCATATCAAGAAAGAGAATAACTTAATATATATGTATATGAATTCAGGCTAATGCATAGACTGCAGCAAAAGCATTTTTCAAGCGGCAGTGAACCGATCCCTTATAATTTCCACAAATTATACAAAATCAATTCTATAATTTTCATTTTGAAAAATTTATAATCAGGCTATCAACGTTCTTAGATTTATAAAAGTTTCATTGAACCTTTTCTATTGATTTTTAAATCTCACAAAGACCCCGTCTCATATTCCTGGAAAACATATTTACAAAAAAAAGCAGAATGACCTAAAATTCTTTTGCAATACTGTCGACTTGCTTTTCTTGTCCACAATCATAGTAGTCGGCTATTGAATTTAAAATTTTTGTTTTTCATATCAGTATGTATCTGTTTAATTAGTTGACAAAAGTGATAGGTCCACGAAATTCTGCTAAATGATACACGATGGTCAATGGTATTTTCTATAGCACTGTCGACATTTTTTAATATTCATAGTATCTGCCTACACTGAATTCAAAAACATGCTTTTAGAATTACTAGAAATATTTTTTTGTTTATAACATTCTTAAATAATACAGTCAATGAAAGTCTACATGTCTAATCATGAGCTGTTCTAACCTTCGTATATTTTTTTTAATTTCTTAGCTGAAAATAAAAACAAAATTGTCCAACATTTTTGGATAATTTTTGTAAGCCAATCCTTAATCCAATTTTTTATCATACATGAAACCATCTTCATCAAAAAATGACATTTTCTTATGTTGACATAGAAGAAAATAAACGACGATAAAGGTAGCAGAATAACAGACACTAAACGAACTTGAAGATGCGGTTCTATGAAGGAAAATTTATTTTGTCGAATGAACCAAAAAAAAACAATAAAAATAAAAAAAACAAAATGTCAAAACACAACCTAGGCAGATAATGAAAACGTGTTTACAAGAAAAATAGTCCAATAATTAATACACATGAGAAAACCATATACATAAGTCAACGCAACGAACAGATTTTTTATATTAGACATAAGAACAAATTTAAAATATATATAACTTTCTTTTTTTGCTGGGTATAAATACTGAAGATTTGAGATTTGTTCGTTTTGATTCCAGTATATATATTTCGGTATATATGTGTGAACATGTATGTATGTATGTATGTATGTATGTATATATGTATGTTAAATATTAAATATTGTGAGTTGATATTGGTACATTTTTGTATTTTTTAATTGTTTTTTTGTAGTTGGATCATCAATTTACTGTCTTTCGCCGAATTATACAAATAAAATAATTCTAAATTAATATCCGTATATCATCTTATTGAGATGATGTTTAGTTGTCTTAATTTTACTTTTTTATTTATCTGTATTTAAAAATATTCAGATTATGTTTGATATTGATTATCAAATTGAAAATTTTTTTATTTATTATTTATATTAAGGGCTCTTTCATTAAACTATCTAAAGAAAATGAACACTTTTAAGGAAAAAAAATGGTAAATATTTTTTGTTGGCTTACTATTAATTTTTTCATTTTCTTTTTTATGCTTTCCATATAATTCTATATAAATGTAAAAAAAATTTTGATATGTATATTTTCTTTATTCACCTAAAATCTTTCTCTCTTGCTTTTTCCTTCCCCCAGTAAATCCAGTATATCAGTGTAAAATTTTTATTTACAAGAAATTTCAATCTGAAAAGAAAAATATAGATATTCACGAAATAAATTATAATCGAAATGAATCTTTATAGGTTCCTTCTTGATTATTTATTATTAAACTTTAATATAATGGTCTGTAATTTACATTGACCTAGTTATTTTTTTTGAATGTCTTGTGTGAAAATAAAAATTTTTCGAAAAATTGTAAATCTCTTATCTTATTTTTATCCATCGAATTTAGGGCAAATATTACCAAATTAAATTATGGATCTGATCCACTTGATGATGATATTATTTTAACATAGTCATATGTATTTTTATATAAAAAGTTAAAATTACTTCAACATAGAAATAGTCTATTTAAACTTGAATATATATGGCAGGTATTTTTCGTTTTTGATGTAATATATGGATTTATATATATATATATATATATATTATTCAAAATTTTAAGAAATATGTTAGACATATACCTCCCAGAAATACTCAAAATACCTCCCACATAATATGTTAAGTAACGACTTAACACTGTCTTTTGTAATATATATATATATATATATATATATATATATATATATATATATATAATGGACTCTCCCATCGGTTTCGACGTATGAGGATCTGACAGCTTATTGATTCAGTTATGAAAGTTTGTGCGATAATCTTAAGTGGCGTTTAAGACCCGCTAGTGATTTACAAAGGAGGCCACATATGAAGCAAGTGTGAGGATTGTGAGATGAGATCACTGTTAGATTGGCTGACCTTTTAGATCTTGCTCTCGCTTCTTGAAGATGATTCAGACAAGCAGATTGAAAACTGCTGAGTCCACTAAAACACGTTGATCTCCATTCTACCCGCTCCAAAGCTAAGCGCTCAAGGGTGTTATGTGGTATATTGACTGCTGACAAGTTGCTTTTCAGCTTGTCTTTGTATCTTAGCCATGGGCGTCCTACATTCCTGTAGCCCTGATCTAACTGGCTGTACATTTAGGATCTTGGGTATCCTGTCATCAGACATTCTCAAGACATGACCAGTCCACCATAAACTGAGACTGTATGATAAAAGTCTCGATTCCTCCAATATTACACCTGTTAAACAGGTCTACGTTAGATGTCCTATCTTGAAGGTTAACTCCACAGATTGCACGCAGACAGCTTTTATGGAAAACATCTAGCTGGCATATATGATACCTGTATGGAGTCCACGACTCTGAGCCATACAAAAGGATGGCAAGTACAACAGCTCTGTAAACCCTTTTTTCGTATCCAGTCGAATATTTTTTTTCATTCCACAAGCGATGGCGAAGTTTGCTTTTAAAGCACTGGTAGCCTTAGCAATCCGATGCATGATTTCATCATCTAAAGTTCCACTGTAATTGACTTTATTACCAAGATAGGTTAAAGACTTTACATAGTTCAAGGCTTTGTCTTCTACTTTCAATGGTCTCTCTCTGGAAATTTGTAGATTGAGTGGTTTTATTTCTCACCACAGAATTGCTTTTACAAAAAAGGACAAGGTTTAATATATTGTTCTTTTTATGATAATTGTAAGACCAAATGCTTTAATTGCAACAGATTTAACGTTTTTCATTGTTGGTCCTCCTTAAAAATGTAATTTTTTACAATTGTTGATATATATATATATATATAAATGTCTTATTTTTAATGTTTTTATTTAAATTTCAAAACTTCAATATGGACTTTCAAAGCAAAAATGATGAAATTTAAAATTAAAACTTTTTAATTGAAAAAAACAAAATGTTCTTAGCAACTTTTCAAATTACAGATGAAATTTTCATATTTTAAATTAATAACATCAAATGTCAAATGTGGAAAATATTGTGTTGTTTTTTTATTACATTAATTGTTTACGTTCATATTAATTAAAATTAGTTTTGTTTTTGTTTTTAATTATTAAATTTAATTAAATTTTTTCATTTTTGCTTTGAGAAATAAATTAGAGAAACGCAATAAAATAAAATTTTTCTAAAAATTAAAAAATTTATATTTGATAAAATTGTTGTTTCCTTGATTTTAAATAAATTAATTTTCATATATAATATATATATATAAATATTTAAAAACAAAATAAAAAATTCAAAAAATGAAGTACTAATCTGAGATTTGATAAACTTAAAGACGCTTTTATAGGCAAATTTGTGTTTATTCAAAAAAAATAAAGAAACATGGTTTATACTTTTTTTTATAATAAGCAAATCTTAGTTAAAAATTCTGAGATTGGAATTTAAAATTTATCCATCAAAAAAAAAAAAGGCAAGATTATCAAGATTTTTAAAATTATTTGTAAAAGTTTATAGCACTGCTAAATTATAGAAAAGGGCTCTGTAAATAATTTCACTGAAATTTGTCATGAATAATTAAACCTGTATAAGATGGTTTTTTCCTTTTTTTCAAGGTGCTGCAAAAAATATGGGAAAAACCCCTTCAAATGATCAACCAAAAGTCATTTTCCTGACAAATTGACAATGGTGAGATTTGAAAATGTTCGCATCAGTCTCATTTCCTAGTTAAAATGCTGTTTCTTCCTCTGGTAAATATATTAAATTTGAAACAATAAAAATATATATATAATTAATGAAAAAAAATTTGCTGAAATGATATTTTGTAATATTAATTTTGATTTAATTTTGATTAATGGATAAATTTTGGAATAAGAAATCAAAAAATAAGTTAGAATACCAGTCAATTTTTTTTTTAATTAATATGTTTTAACATCTTATTTTCTGGTTTCAATTTTTAAAGAATCCCCCTTAGAAACTTTTTGTTAAATAATAAAATTTCTATTTTCTTTTAAATTTTTATTCAAGGAAAAGTTTTTGAATGAAAATTAAAACATTAAAACAAAACAAAAAAAAAAATTTAAATTTTGCCTTATATATTTTAATTTAAATAATTTCGTTTAAATCAAGTGAATTAAAAATTATATGATTTTTTAAATCAAAAAATTAAAAAAAATATTTGAAATCAAAATTTTTTTTATTTTCTAAAAAAGAAATTAAAAGAAATATTGAAAATAATTTTATGTTAAAAAAATATGAAAAAATTAAAAAAAGGGAAATTATACAGAAAACTGTTTAGAATTTTGATTTTTTTTTGTTTTTGTTTTTTAATACTTTTTAATTCTCTTTATTAAATTTTTTTTTTTGTTTAAAATCTTTTATCGAATAAAAAAAAAAAAATATTCTTGAAACAAACAGATTGTAAATTTTTGAATTGTTTACCAGAAATTAAATAAAAATACATAAATTGATTATAAACCAAATAATTTTGTTAGAAATTAGCCTTTTTATGTGAATTTTCATTGTAATATATTGATTTTGAAAGCAAAAGAAAAAAATTCAAAAATTATTAGAACGGTAGATATGATTGATATTCCATTTCAAATTCTTTTGATTTTAAAGTTGGCTGGAAAGCATTAAGAAAGAATTCCAAAGCAAGATTTGAAATTTGATTAGTTAAAATTTTTTTCAACTAAAATCAAAAGAATATCTGAATTTTTTTTTTCTATATTGCAGTTAGATTAAAAAAATCAATAAATTTAATAATTTTTTTGTTTTTTTGATGTTATAATTAACAAGCCATTCCTTACCCCAATTAAACAACAGAATTTAAACCATTTTATGATCAGTGCCAATTTGACCTAAAAAATTTATGTTTTTACATGAACTATTTATTTTTATATTTTTTTAAAAAAAAAAAAAAATTTATAAATAAAATTGATAAAATTTTTTGAAATAACATTTGAAATTTAAAAAAATAATTTTTTAAGTTAAAACAACGTTTATTGAAAAATTTTCATTTTTTTTGATATTGCAATTAAAAACAATTTTAAAAATAGCCAAAGAAACAATAGTATGTTTAGGTATTTTTTGAAGAAAAGATTTTCCTTTTAAAATTAAGAGAAATTTTAATTTTTATGCATAAAAAACTCAAAAAACATTATATGAAAATTAAAAATTCAATTTTTTATTATTTGAGAATTAAATTTTTTTAAAATTTTTTTCATTTAATCAACAATTGCTTTAAAGAAATTTCTAAAGAATTCCAAAAAATTTTAAATGATTTCACAATAAAAAAATCAGTTGAGGTTTATAAATATATCCCTAAAGCCTTAAATTCTATTTTTTAAAAACAATTGAATTGAAAACATCATTTTTTCATTTAAATTTATGCGTGAAACTTCTTTTTTAATCTAGAAGATTGTCCATTATTAGATAATTGTGAGTTTTAAATTGATAAAAAAAGATCAAACATGTTATTTCAGAATGATGTGATGAAAAATAATTTATTTAAATAACCTTTATATTATTTTATATGTTTATTTATTTAAATATACTTTAATGTTTAAAAAAATAATTAGTATTATTATTGTTCAAAATGACATACCATTATAACATAGCATAAATATATATAAAGCATGTTTTATATTTTATTTTTTTTTTAACTAAAAACAACATTTTTGTACATGTAATAAAAAAAATATTAATTATAATTTCTTTTAATTAATAATTTGTGTTTTTGTGGAAAAAATTATTAATAGTTATCTGATGATGTGTTAAAATTTTGGAATAATGCAATAATAAAAAAATAAATTTCATCTCTCTGATAGATGTCATGATCTTTTCAATAAAAAAGCTTCAATTGGTTCTACAATTCATTCAGAAATACCATAAGCTTTCAAACTTGTTTTCAGAATAATAATATTTTTGTGTGTCAAATGTCTTTGAGATTTCCAAAGCAACAACTCGAGCTTCACCATTCTTATCTAAAGCTTGATAGACTCTTTCTGCAATAATCGTTAACAGATCTGTGAAGAAAGCCTTGTAGAATCAGTAAGTACTAAACACTTCAGATATCTCTGTACATGGGTCGATTATAACAAATTTAGTAAAGGAAATGAGGAAATTAAACTGAGCTAGTCTTGACCAACTCTGCTAAAAGCTACAAAACTAAAATAATTATCTAAAAACTGAAGTCCTGCTTTTCAATACCTCCATGAAATAGAGACTTTCCTATCGATGCCATTCATGGCGTGAACCCTGTACGGAAATATATAACCTGTCTGCTGTATACAACTGCATTCTCAGATCAATGATCAAAAATGGTTTATTAACAGATAAAACCTGTAACTTTTTCAAGGACCATCAATTTTAAAATTCTGGCCTTTTTCTCTAAATCACAAAGAAAGAACTGTACCAAATAGCAGAAACCACATTACTTGTAGACTTTCAACAAAAACAGAAAGAAGATGCTAATCCAATTTGAAGCATGCAGTTAAATATCTTCAACTGATGATTACACCTTCTGAGTTCATTGTTTATTATCATTCTGAATAACACCTTTTGTTGACCAAACCAAGACATTTTTGTATAAATTTTCTTTCTTCACTGAAGATTACTAAGGAAAAAAAAAAAAAAGAAGAAATTAATTATTAATTGTGGTTGACTTATGTAGCAAGTAACAAATGAAACTGGCCATATTGTACCAACAGTTCACCAAGACCGTACATTGTTTTTCTATCCAGGATTCCAGATTGTTTCAACAATCAATAAAATTAGTTTCATAGCAGACATTTTCTATTATTAATAATAATTATATCTTTAATAAATAAATCTAATGCTTGTTATATTTGGAATGTTTTTTTATTTCACTTCCAAAACTGTGACATTATGGTAATTTTTCTAAGTATATCTTAGATGTAGCACAAATTTGAATGTATGGTGCACCCAGTAAGGATCAAATTCATTACTAAGTTGTAATTGTTCTAGCAAGACAAAAATTAAATAACCATTGTCCATGTTGAGGTTCAATAAGTGACGTTACATTATGAAAAACCCGGCGTGGTTTGAGTAATGGATAGAGCCGAGTTCGGTTTGAGGAATTGGGATCCATTTCAAATTCCAGTTAATCCATTGCATTCAATATGAATCTCTTATTCTCCACCCAGCTATGAGTAAATAGCAGGACAGACTGGGTTCTATAGCCTTGGATGGCAACTGGTCTACTGCAGAAAGAAATGGCAACCTACTGCGGGGAAAAAATCTGCCTCGTCAGTCATGTATCAAAAGATACATGATCACCTAAGAGTGTATCATGCATGGCACATAACTGATCTATCTTGGACTGTTTACATCTATTTATCTATCTCAGTCTATTCACATCTATCTATCATCATTCTTCTAATGGGAAAGGTTATCTTGGTTCCCCAATTTGTATTCAATAGCAGGACAGACCATAAATATCATACTGGATGGATGGATGTATTCTACCCTAAGAAATGGCAACCTACTGAATCTGCCTTTATGTATTGAAATATACATGATCACCTAAATAATCATGCATGGCAGGAACTGATCTATCTTGGACTGTTTACCAGGTTATCTATATCCTTCACATATCTATCTCAATGGATGATATCTGGGTCACATTACTTATGTGCTAATACCCTTAAAGGTATAATGGCTTCTTTCTCCCCTTTGTGGGTAAAAAAACGGGTTCTATATCCTTGGATGGATGGGTCATTTCCTTTCTAAATAAAACCCTCATCTGCCTTCAAACATGTAGTTGAAAGATGAGTGTGTATCATGCATGGCATATAACTGAACTGAATAATGTTTTATTCTATGAGGAAAGTGAAAGAAAGAAAAATGTAACAACTTTTTATGGAGACAAATCTAGACATTAAAGAACACACAAACCCAAAGCTCTTTACCAAGGTAGAACTTAAGAGTACCATTGAATTCTTAAACATGAACAAAATTAGCAAAATGCAAATAACAGAGTTGTTCTAGCAGCATGTTAGGAGCTTGGTAATGGCATTGTGGATAGATGGATGGAGAGGCAGCCTGTGGTGTAACATCTTTCTGTATTTTTAAATCTGTGTGAATCGGCATCACAGCAGAAGACCATAGCAACTGTTTCGGACTCATTCTTCTGACGTGGCCCATGTGTGCCAGTTGCTACTTCTAAAGGGAAAAGAAGAGAGAAAAGAAAAATCAAGGTACACCTGCTATGATATTATCTACATCACTAATTCAGCATCCCTCTTATCGTTTCTAACAATCACAGCCGTGTGATGAGAAGATCACAAAGACACTTCAAGATGGCTGGCCAGCTGACTGGATGACGTAGCTTGGCCCATGTTTAAAGTGACATTCTTCTTAGAATTATTCGGGGGTCTGCGCTTGCAATAGTTTCATCAACAACTTATAATCAGGTTTTTTCTCATTTTCTTTCTTTTTCATTTCAATCTGCTCTCTTCTTTTTCTCCTTTATTCTCTTCCTACTTTTTTCTCCATTCGCCTTTTATAAGTTTCCTTTTTATCCTTCTCTTTCTGATTGTTTTTTTTTTTTTGTATTACATCACTTTCTTTTGTATTTTTATTTTCCTCTTAATCTTTCATTTTAACCATTTTCTCCAAATTTTGTCCTGATTTTGTTTTTCCTCTGATTATATGCTAGCTTACCTCCTCTTCAGTCTTTGTCCTGGCCTTTTGCTTCTTCCATCTTTTTCCTGGCCTTTTTCTTCCTCCATCTTTGTCCTGGCCTTTTTCTTCTTCCATCTTTGTCCTGGCCTTTTTTCTTCTTCCATCTTTTGTCCTGGCCTTTTCTTCTTCCATCTTTGTCCTGGCCTTTTTCTTCCTCCATCTTTGTCCTGGCCTTTTTCTTCTTCCATCTTTGTCCTGGCCTTTTTCTTCTTCCATCTTTGTCCTGGCCTTTTTCTTCTTCCATCTTTGTCCTGGCCTTTTTCTTCTTCCATCTTTGTCCTGGCCTTCCTCTTCCTCCACCTTTGTCTTTGCCTTCCTCTTCCTCCACCTTTGTCTTTGCCTTCCTTTTCCCTGCCTTCATTTTCTTCTGCCTTTGTCCTCGTCTTATATTCTTTTAGCTTTGTCCTGACCTTGCTTTTCTCTCATCACTGCCTTCACCTTTCTTTTCCTTAATATTCATTTCATCCCTTTTCCTCCTCCTCCTCCTTTCATTAATCCTTCTTCCTCATCAATTTCTTTCTTTTGTCCTCTAACCTCTTCTTCAAATAAACTTCTTCTCCATTGTTTTATTTCTTTGCTCTGTTGCCATTGAATCATCGTTATGATCAAAGTTCATTTTGATAAAGGCATCCAGCATGCCATCAATGAAACACATACTAGTAGCATTTCCCCATACACCTGTGTCAGTCAATCTGCTCTCTATCTCTCACTCCCCAAAATCTATCCCTTTTACCCTCATCCGCATCTTTCCTTGTCTCACCTTGCTCCCCCCGTTATCTTTTGTGTCTGTCTTAAAGTGGTTTATAGAATTCCTTCACGCATACCATTGCATAATAAATGCATATTTCTTTAAACCTCGCTATCGTAAGCTGCACATTTTTTTCTTATGTTTATCCATGTATGTGTCCTGTGCGATCTTTCTCGTTTTGTAAGTGCATCAATACTTTCCCTAACCATATATGCCTCAAATTAGTCTGTTAATCTTATTCAATTACTCTTTGGAAAATACGAGTACCTATCTTCCTTCAGCTATGGCCACAGGATAGATTGATCTCTCTTGCTTTGAGTTCAGCTATAGCCATAAGATAGTTTGTTTTCTCTTGCCTTGAATGGTAGCTAGTCTACAAGAAGGAATGGGTGGTAAAAAAAAAAGCTAAAGAGTAAACCTGACACAAATCAAGACTGGAATCCTGAAGATGGATGAAGGTGTTCTGAATCCTTTTTCCAGCAACTTCTGAAGTTTTAAACTGTATTAGTTTATTCTTTTCTTTGGATTCCACCAGCAATGCTGAGATAGAAATCTTAATGTCTACTCACCCTCTATTTTTCTTTGCTCACACACACACACACACACACATATATATATATATAATCTTATTATTATGAGATTATAATAAAAGCATTTTGAAATCACTACACAAAAGCTTTCATGTTTCAATACTATGATTGTTTTTCTTCAGGCGATGGTAAGTAACTGGTGATTAGAAAGTAAGCTCAGAGGGTGGAGGTATAATTGAAAAGAATTTATCTAAGCTTAACATAATATTTGTTACAACTAAAATGTCTAAAACAAAAAAAAGAATTAATTAATACAAAACAAAATAATTTACTTTATTGCCGGTAATAATTGCCACAAGGAATACATTGGAGAAACCTCCAGGAATTAAAATAAAATATTACATGAACACAAAAGGGATCTTTTGCAAAGCGACATATTAAATACATTAGTTGCTCATCATAATGAATTTGACCATAATTTTGAATTGAAAAATGTGACACTAATTAAAAGAGAAAGCAATTTACTAAGACAAAAATGTATAGAAAATACTTTAATCACTTGATCATCCATAGTAAATTTACATCCAGGTTCTTTCAACTATTCCCCTTTCTTACCAGATCTTCCATTATTGCAATGTGGGATATTTAAGAACAAAAGTGATAAACAAAACAAAACAAAAAAGACACTAAATGTAATTGGCTACACTTTTCTATCCAAAACATGTTAAAAAAGAAAAAATTTAAATTTAAGATTCTAAACATTCCCTCTCGTTTGTGTACATGTGTAGTCACATCAATGTAAACATCATCTTCATCTGATGAAGTCCTAAATGACGAAACGTGTCATGCAAAAAAACGTTTTTCTACTCTGTCCTAGTTTTTCCTTAAAATACTATTACTATAGAAAAGTCAGTCTCATTTCTTAAAGATGATTGTGTGTGTTTGTGAGGGTGAGGCAGGCATCTTGACTGTACAGATAGCAAATATACCAGATGGATTAGGCTGAAATGTAGCACACATATGCTTTTTAATCCACATGAGCGTAATGAGCCTCTTTGGATCACACTAAACTGTTGTTGATGAGAAAGCCATTATTTAAACCTGCGTCTGACAAATCAATGACTATTGTCATTTGTAACTTAGACTATTTCTTTTACTCTTATTCTCATTTGCATTGCCGGAAAGGGAAGAAAAAATATTGTTGTGTTGGGGAGGATATTTGTATATTCTGAGCTTGAGATATTCTTGAAATGATTTCTCTGCTTATGCAGAGGATTTCTTTCTTGTGTGTACAGTCTGCTCATATGTCACATCTCTTTATATGCTATACATCAGCTACAAAAATGCCATATTCTGGGAGGATGGAATCATGAAGCTGAGTTAAAAATGGTGAAAGGGATTGGAACAAAATGACACATAGTTGAATAAATATTGTCTTTGCAATTCACTTTTGTCCTGGCCCAATATCTGTGTGTGTGTAGTATATATATATATATATATATATATATATATATATATATACACACAGAGGGTGTGATGGATTAATGGCTGTCTAAGTTATGCAAAAATGAATATAACACTAATATCTTATTTTAATAGATATATTTACCAAAATTACACAAAAATTTCTTGAAATACTAGAGAGTAAATTTATTCAATAAAATCACCATTGGTTTCAACTATGGCTTCCAGACAACTTCAGAATCTCATGAAACTCTTCTGGATGGTCTCCTTGTTTAAGTTGTTGAATGTTGCCATAATTCTTGCCTTCAGTTCATCTTTGGCATTACAAGGAGTTTTATTGGTCTCTCATTCAACTGCACCCAACAAATAATAATCAAGAGGGTTGCAGTCTGGGGAGTTAAGTGGCCAGATGCAAGGTGTGATGTGGTTACAGAAATTGTCTCACTTGAAGGAACTTGATGTAGGCCTTTGTGTTGAGTCTGAAGCCTTGTGGGAAGGATGAATGGAGGCATAATGTCGCCATCACTAGTGATCACATCCAACCTCTTTGTAATCGCAATTAAACTCATCCAACTCTTTCCAAATCCTCTGTACCGTACTCAGATTGGAACCCAAACACTCTGAAATGTTCGTATTGGAGCTTCTAGCATGAATGCCATACAGTACAGCATACTTTTTAGAAATTTCTGTTGCACTGATTTGTATCATGGTGCTCTTTTTTTCTCACAAATGGTGCCCAACTGACCCTACTATACTGTGCAGTCAACAAAAAAAACAATGCGTAAACACCCAATTAAAAATATGAAATGGGGATAATATACCCATCAGACCCTGTGTGTGTGTGTGTGTGTATATATATATATATATATATATATATATATATAATAAAATGCAAATGTCAGTGTGTCACTGTGTCACACTTTTTCAACTTAAAGGGACACAACTCTCTAACTTTCAATAGCTCATTTCAAATGAAAAAAATATTGTTCTCAAATTTCAAAATAAAATTGTCTGTTTCAACATATCATATCATTTTGGAATCAGGTCAACTCTGTGGCCAAATTAAAAACATTTTAAGCCAGATCCAGACCAGCAATCCTGAAATTTTGGATTCCCAAGTTTTCATTATTGTGATTGTTTTTGGTGATATTTTTTTTTTTTTTACTTGATTTTTTTTGCATAACAATTTTTATAACTTGGAAATAAATTTGGGAATAATTGGAATTAATTGTGAAATCTAGCAAAAGTCACCCATGAAATAAAAATAATTGTTTTACAGAAAGTAACGAACAACATACATGAAATTGTCTTTAAATTAAGTGGCGGCAGAAGAATTAATGTTGAACTTTTAAAACTAAGCTTAAATATTAATGTAATACTTAAATGCAGTGATCAATTTTGAGTTCTTCTGTAGTTTATTGTTGTCTAGTGCATCTACTCCTATCTATTTACTGTGATGGAGCCTCAATCAAGAGCACTCCACAGGAGCTAGCTTAAATGCTGCCCAATCGGGCAGCTTTTAAGCTTGTATGTATACATATATATATATATATATATATATATATATATATATATAGTGATTGAAAAAATGATCTCCTATTTTTTATGTATGAGTGGCCAGGTAGGGGTCCTGACTGAACACCCTGTGACTTTTTTTGTTGGAGTTGGTTAAAGGAGCAAGTCTAATATACCTAACCAACTCTTGAGAAGAACTTGAAGGATGAATACAAGAAGTTCTGACTTCCATACCACAAGAGTTCCTCTGTGTGCGTGTGTATATACATACATATATAATGTGTGTGTGTCAGAATAAAAGTCACCTGAATATTCCATGTTCTTTGAGGTGAACATTTTAACAATGTTGTATTCTCCTCCCTTCTTCAGGTGATATACACTGGAATTTTGTACTGAACCCTTTATTTAGTCTAGGGGGGTAGATTGTTCTAGTTCCACATGCCATGCCTTTTCTGGATATCTCAGTTTCAATTATTTTCCTTTAGTAACTCAACTCTTCAATTTTTTTTGTTTCAACTCTGCAGTGGCCAGGTATTGAACTTACAATGCTTTGGGTCAAGTCACTTTTGGATTACCTCAACAAGTGCTTTTATCCACTTCATTTCAGAAATATAGAGAAATATTCTTACAATCAGAAAAATATTTTTCAGTTTTAAATAATACACAAAGGGTTGATAAGCTCTAAAAGACAAATCAATCTGTCCGTCTTTGGTTCAAACTTTAGTCAATCAATTATTACACTTGAAAACATTCCTGTATCTTTGCTTGTTCTTATCTGACTATTATCTGACCTTTGATTTTCACAAAATTATAACTTCTCAAAACATTAAGACAGATGTCTACTAGACTTCCTGACTCCTCAGAAGCAAGCATCAAGTTAAATTGCTTCATTTTTCACTTATATTCACCCCCCTTTTCAATGACAATTGATGGGTTTTATAATAAATGGCCATTTTGAGTAAATGTGCCATCTCGTCTTTCTGCTTCTTTGCCTGTTTAATTAACCGTGTTTTGGTTTTAAACTTTTAATCTTATTAACATCTAAAACAAAAAGATGATTGTATGTCAGTCCCACTATTATTACTACTTCTACTGTTACTGCTGCTAATTATGAAACTAAGACTACCATTAACCATGTTACTATTTAACCAATAAAACCTTATACCCAATAAGCTTAACCTTTTGAGTCTTTAAAAAGAAAATTAGGAATTACTGGGCTAATTTCTGTCATTTTGGCTTTGTTATCAAAGTGCAAGAAAAATATCACTGACAAATTTTGAATTGCAAGATTACTTTTAATAATTGTTTATGTAACATGTGATATCATAGGTAGGATTTATATGACACACTAAACATTTGATTTTCTTGAATGATTAACATGTGCAGTGTGTGACGCAGTAAATTCTGAATGTAAGTAGTGGGAAAATGAAACTAATTGGTTTTATAATACGAGTGTCACTTGAAACCAGTATGTATAAAGAAGGTTTTTGTTATTCTTATCATTGCCCACTGACATTACAGCTACTCTCTCACTCTTCAACTTTGTTTTTTATAGTCACAGACAAAATATTTCTGGTAGGAGTTAGCAGAATTTCATAGCTATACATTGAATTTCACAAGTCCTATCTAAATTGTTTTTTTAGAAAATTTCACCAATCAAACTATAAACTGTGCTTTGAAAATCAGGAAGAAAAGGAATATTAATGGTCAGGAATTGTAACAAGCATGACAAATTGAAGAGGGAAATTATATGTAAAACATAAAAGGATTGCTAATGCTTTTTTGTTGAAATGCATTGAAAAACAGGAAGAAACGGATTGTCAGTGGTCAGGAATTAATGCAAGCAGTATTGATAGGATAGAGCTATTATATATACAATGTAAATGCATTGCTATGATGTTGTTATAGAAATGCATTGAAAATCAGGTAGAAATGGATTGTCAGTGGTCAGGAATTAATGCAAGCATTCCTCATTAAATATGTTTATTATATGAATGTTTGCAGCCTGACCCACTTTACAAAATCTGACCCCAATTGACCAAAAATCTCAATTTCTTTTAATCCCTTGGATTGACCAAAAATTCCTCTACCTCTCCTATATAGCAAACTTTTCAGCAGTCCTATCATATACTAGCAGCATGGCCCGGCGTTGCCCGTGCTTGATTCAAAAATCGTACGACTCATACAGCAATCGCTATCACTTGACTTAAAATATTTTTGCCCTTCCTTGCCTTTAAAGGAGTGCCCTTTTCCGTGCTGATGTTGCTACATGCCTTACTTCTTGCCTATCTCACACTGCGAATTTTTTCTAAGCTCTATACTAAACATTAAATCTGTTACGAAAAAAGAACTAAACAAAATGAACACAAAACGATCAGCTTTAAAAAAAGGACTCGTAACTGGAAAAACCGAATGAAAAAAAGAATGTTAACAACAAATACTTTTCACACCCGACCCAGTTCTGCGGAATCAGAATCAACGTTGAGTTTAAGCAAGTGAATGAGCCAATTGGAGTAAAGTGCCATGCAGATTTAAATTTTTCCCACTTGTGACGAATGCAGCTATCGATTTTTTTTTTTGCATGCTAGCATGCTAGTTAACATTCGTGTCAGTCAGCTGTTGGCTCTCACGCTGGCCAATAGAATCTTCCTGCCTATTCGTGGCAGCCAGCTATAGGCTCTCACTTTGGCCAGTATAAATGGCCGCAAACTACATGAAAACTGCCGTAGAAGCATGAAAAAATCGATTATTTCCACTATCGATGGGAGTTGGGAAATGCAAAGTCGGTCTTGGCCTTTTCCCGCTAACTTGGAGCATGTGCATGTAAATTTTGGTGCAAATCTGTCGAAAATTGCGGCCGTGCATTCGTTACACACACACACACACACACACACACACACACACACACACACACACACATAGATATTCCTGATTTATAGATAGAGATAGTTTCATTTCACATTCCTTTATATAATTTAGAAGACATTTTTTACCCTCCTAATACAGGAAATTTTTCATATTCTCTGCATATATATATAAATTTTTTTGCAACCCCATCTAAAGTAAACATTTCAGCATGCACTTGGATATAACAAACTTTACTGAATCCACTCTCATCTTTAGTGAACTGTAATAACCTCATCATATATAGCAAATTTTATGCACCCCTCTATTTATGGCAGACATTTTTTCAACCCCTGTATGTTTTAAAAGCTTTTCTCTCCACCCTGAATACATTTGCAGCTTGAAAAAAATCAACAAAAAGGAATCTATATATATAAAAAATTACAGCATAATAAAGAAAATGATTGACTGAAATACTTCAGCCGTTGATTCAAAAGAAAAACTTGAATTCAGTTTACCAAACAATTTTTTCCATATTATTCATTTTCAGTTGTACTTCTATCTATTTATGAATTCATCTAAACGTGGTTATATCTATCTATCTATCTATCTATCTATCTATCTATTTAATGTTTCAAATTTCATTTATCTATCTATCTATCTATCTATCTATCTATCTATCTATCTATCTATCTATCTCAGTCTGTCTGTTCAAATTCTATCTATCTATCTATCTATCTTGAAATTATCATATCTCATCTATTCATATCTATCTATCTATCTATCTATCTATCTATCTATCTATCTATCTCAGTCTGTTCATATCTATCTATCTATCTATCTATCTATCTATCTATCTCCAAATGAGAGAAAGAACAGATGGAGTAAAATTCCACTGTTCGTAGCATTTACTTTTAAAAAAAAATGCTCAATACAATGTAAAGAATATCTTATTTTTATTATAATAAGATTATAATGAAACATAAAGAAATTCAATTTTTACAAGGAAGCTTTCATGTTTCAATACTATGATTGGACTTCTTCAGGAGTATTGAAAATTTCTGTCAATTTTTTATTTCGATTTGAAAATGTTTTATTATATTTCTTAGGATAATAAAATGTATATATATAATACCGGGTGTAACAGCAAAATTGTTCAATTGTTCGATTAAGCTTTGAACCATTGTATGTTAGAAATGATTAAAGATATTTTACTGTAATTCTCCGAGGTTTTTATAACACTATTGTACTCTACTTTGAACAATAAGAATGTATTTAGCTCTAAATTGAAATAGTGATCCATCTTGTTGTTGTGAAATCCTGATCCAGTTTTCCTCTCTACTGTTCCCTCTTTTTAAAACTTATTCACCGTTCTCTTGATGGTACTTGAATGGACTTTAAAGATGAAAGCTAGAGTACGAATGTTGGTACCATTACTGAAGGCTTGAATAATTTTTTTCCTCTCACCATTGCTTAGTTGAAAAGACAGTGGGGCTGACACAAAACAATTTTAACCTGTTCCTTTTCTATTTCAAATAGTTTTTCAGTGATTCTTCTGATAAATAGCGTCAAGATGGCTAAACGTCTTATATGGAAACCTGGAAAAAAGAAACTCAGTTTAGTATTTTTTTTTTTTACCTATTTAAACATTTTTTTTTGGACAATTATGCTGTAAAACAATTTGAAAATTTCCAAATTTATGTATTTGTATATATATTTTTTGAACATTGAAGTCAACATTCAGGCGTAATAAAGGCTGTTTCATGCTGAACGCAAATCGTCCTCAGGCGCCGTCATGAAACAGCATGTCGCCTCTTATCGAGTGTTGAATTCAATGTTCACTTTTTTATTTAGATACGCTCTATCTCTGATATTGAGCAATTTTATCCCATAAATATAGCAGACCTTAAAACTATATTCTTCATATATATATATATATATATATATATATATATATATATATATATATATATATATATTAATAAAAAATAAATGTAATCATTTAGCTGATTGATGTTATATTCATCTTCATCCGCACTGGGTAATTATTCAATCCACTCTTCAGGAAATTTCAGCAATTAACTGCTGTTTTTCTCATTTTGTGTTTTATATATTGGTCGGCTTTATTTATAGTTTTTGGACATTGTCAGTTCCATTTAATTCAAATCATTAAGGATTCTGTGCGTAGTAAGGTCTGTGACATCGTGAATGTTTCTTTGGAGGAGGAGGAGGAGTAGAAAAAAAGATATGATAAGAATGAAGTTTATTGGAATCTAAGAATATTCCACTGCTGATGTTATGACAACAAGGAAAAAAATAGATGCATAGTTAAATTTTAGAAATATCAATGTGAATATTGTACCATGTCCAATGTGCTCATATTCTGATTAGGCTGCCATCTACTCAAAACTTGAAATAGATAGTTGGGGGAGGAGGCTTGAATGATTTGCATTGAACAGTAGTTATCCAAAATACCCTTGAAAAGAATTTATATTAATTTAATATATTTTTTTTTTAAATTTCAGATTGAGTATATGTAAAAGGATGATATGAATAAATATAAAGGAAAACTTAGCCGAAGCGTTTCGTCCTCCTTGATAAAGTCCCGCAGAGAACGAAACGCGTTGGCTAAGATGAGTTTGTCCTTTAGTCTTTATTAATATAATTTCTTACAACTCCTCCAAAAACAATAAGAGATTTAGATTAATTTAAAAAACAAAACAAACAAACAACAACAAAAACAACAACTAAATAACAGTTTAAAACCTGAAGCAATTATTTGTATTATATAGATTGTTCAGTGCGCCCAGGTCGCAACCGCGTGTGATACAAGATCAGTTTAAAGTGGGTTTAAAGTCAATACTGCAGAAAAATTATCAAGCTCCCTTGACATTTCCCCTTTCTGGGAATGCGTCAGACGCTGTGTAATGACCCCAGCCCCCTCCGGGCGGAGAGCTACTGCCTATAGGGGTGACCCTCTTGGGTCTTAAGTTTAATGTTATTTCGAAAGTATCCCGGTTAAAAACAAGGAAGCAAGTATATATACTATAAACTGTAATAAAAATCTTAAAATACATCGGTAAAACTTGAAAACCTGGAAAAAGAAACTCAGTTTAGTATTATTTTTTTTTTTTTAGATATTAAACATTTTGCGGAATGGAAAATTATGCTGTAACACGATTTTGACAATTTTGCTGTTACATCCCGTGTGTGTGTGTATATATATATATATATATATATATATATATATATATATATATATATATATATATATATATATATTAAATTTTTTATGTTTTAACGTTTTTTTATAGATACAATTCTATATAGATAAATTCTACCTTGCCTACCGAACGCTCCTTTGTGGCCGAGACGGTTAAGGCACGTCAGCGTAAATGACGGTTCCGTATAGGATGCAGGTTCGAATCCTGTCAAAGGACGAATATTTTCTATGAAAATTTCTCGGACATTCAGGCCAGTAAATGTTATTTAATACTGTTTATTATAAACAGAGCATTTGCTTAAATACTTGTATCTATAAAAAAGAACGTTAAACATAAAAATGTCTTTAATAAATAAATTGTCGGACTTTGTCCATTTCTTAATATATATATATATATATATATATATATATGCACACACACACAATACGGTTCGGAATTTAAATAAAAGAATATATGAACAAAAAAGGATCTTTTCTGAAACAGCACGTTCAATGCATTAATTGTTTATTGCAATAATTTTTATCATAATTTCAACTTAACGATTGCAGTTTTTAAGACGGAAATTAATTTATTAAAGTGAAAATGTATAGAAAGTGCACTAATTTCCGAGTGTTCCACGTTGACGTCGGATCATAATTTCTACATAAAGAATGCAGTTTTAATTATCAGGGAAAGTAATTCATAAAGTTGAAAATGTATAGAAAGCGCGGTGATTTCTGAGTTTTTCAATAGTAAATCTACGGACCGGTTCATGTAGTATAACACCTTTCTTAACAAAACCGCTTTTACTGAGTATGACGATAAACTACATCCGGCAGCATGACCTCTGATCGGGAGATTTGTATGTTTTGAGTAACGTGGAACCACCTCTTAATTGCTGCATTCCCAGGTCCACCCTGACCCGAGGTGGTACCACCTGTTAGAGTCCCTGCTATGGGCAAATAGTGAGCCCCCAAGCAAAAATCAACAGTATATTTTTATAGCAAAATTACCAGCAATACATTTTATGGTGTACAGAATATCTGTAGTTGAAACTATAAAATTACGTACAAAATATTTAGATTTCGGCATTAAATAACCCATAGAAGTGTTGATATGCCGCCAAACAAAATCAATCAATCAAACAACCAATATGAAAGATCTCTTTCCTAACATTAGTCCATATAATCTCCTACAATTTCTTAAAGAAATCAAACTGTATTCCAAAATATAACTTCAACAAAACTCCAACATAAAACACACAAATCACCGCCTCTAGTAATTATGCCCATACAAACATGTATATGCAGAAAAGCTGAGCATCATCTACCATGTATTCAACTGTGAAAGCAAAATAACGTATATAATATATTTTTCTTACTTCAACGCTCCCAAGAAAAATAAATTTTGCCTTTAAATAACCCATGAAGGAATTGACATGCCGTTAAACAAACAAAACATTCAGTCAATAATACAATCGCTACTATTATCATGTGAGATATTACAAAACAGCGTTTTAAAAAATAAATAAATAAAAACAAAACAAAAAACAGAAGTGATACGAAGCTGAATGAGCACGACTATGTTGTGCATCTAGACACATTGGACGATAGAAACTTAAAATCTCTGCATCTTTAGCATTTCTTTCAATATATTATTATAATGTTTGTATTTCATTCTCTCCTCTTCCATATATATGATGCCATCAATAATAATAAAAAAAAATTGTTTAATCTGAAGTCATTTTGCAGGACAAAATGCGTCACGTAATTTTTTTTTCCATTTTGTCCTTCAGTTATCTCCCAAATACCCTTGTAAAGTACGTTTCTTAAAGGCCAAATACAGCAGCTTATGATTCTGTGTGTAAAGTTTATTATAAAATATATTTTTGATTATGAAAATATTTTGTTCTGGGTATGTGGCGAAGACTGACATGGTCATTTGCAAAATAAGGCATCGTGGATATTGGAAACCAAGGAAAAGAAATACAAAAACAGGCTGAAAGATGACAGTAGTTTTGAAACCTGTTGCATCTGGGCTTCTGTGAGAAGTTTTTCCAAGTTTTTTTTTTTCTGTTTTTTACAGTAAGGTTCACTCTATACAAGGTCAGAGGCCACTTAAGGTAGAAGGCAACGTTAGCATCAATCTTCAATTCTTTTGCATTGAACAATGTTGCATGTAGTGTACACTAAATTTATTTTTAACTGTCACATACGATTACTAGTTATAATGACATATTCGTCATTGCAATTGGTTCTCAAAAAGCCAGAAATTACTTCTGAACTTAATTGATTATTGTGGATTTTCTGTCCGAATGACTGGACCTGGTTTCTGAAATAGCAGATAGGGGAAGATAACGGTTAATCTTGAACCGGTTAAGATGGTAGTAATCTGAGAAACATCCGCTTGGGAGTCGGTTCCACAAAGCAGTTGTTTACCTGAAGAAGCTGTTCAAGTGGAACTTACTTCACACCAATGGAATACGAAGCGAGTGTGGGTGGTTTGCTATTATAAGTCCTTGCTGTGAAGGTTACGCCTGGCGGAACCAATGAATATAGTTTGTTCGAGCACTTTCCGTAAAAGTAGTGTTAGAGCAGTGAGAGGTTCACTACATCCCGCCTTTGAAAGGTAGGTTAGAGTGTGGAAAATAATTTGTCAGTCACGAGGACACGGGGACTCCATTCGTTGGCTCTTGTAAAGGTAGAGGATATCACGTGGGGTCAGGTATTGACTGGAGCGGTAAAGGGAGTCGACCATTTTACCTGCATCTTTAGCGATGGCTTGTATGTACGAGTTCCACTTGAGGTCAGGTGTGAGTTTAAGGCTCAATAGTTTCTCAGGATATTGTCCCCCTCCGAGGGGATATCCATTTATCGTGACTGGCGGGAGTTCGGGGATTTCACCCCAAGCAAGGCAACAAAGCCGCTAACACGCAGATTAATGAGTGTGAAAGAATATAAGAAAAACGTTATTAAGGAGCGAGAACAATAAGAGATCAGAAATTAAGAAGACAGAAGATAACGATTGATACCGCATTTGAATTTTTGAAGATCAAATTTGACTGCCTGCAGTTTTTTTTCCATCCAGGCTTCTGTCTCACGCCATTCGTTCAATAAAAAGAATCAGTGTTGGCGTCAGTGCTTGTTCCAGGTACTAGCCGATTCCGAATTGTCCCGTGTGTTATTTGTGTTACCCACTCCAAGTGAAAGTGTCACCTACCAATTGCACCTTGTGTATTTGCGCCAGCTCCTTTTTTGGCGAAAGTATCACCTACTGAGTCCCCTTTTGTTTATTTACATTGAACCCCTATTATCACTTCTACCTACAGGCTATAAATTAAAGACACCGAAGTTTATATTATCAGACCCAGTATAGCTTAACGATCATTTGTTAAAATTTAAAATGTAGAGTTGTGGCGGCTTGAGGAAATTGTAATCCTCTCAACCAAATATAAGTCAGTTATCTGGACAAATTTAGTAATAGTCATACTAAGACTCTAATTACCAATCCTACTATCATCATTACCGGTACTACTATTATATTTGACGTAAAAAAGTCACAAGGACAATAAGTAAATTATAATGAGGAATCTGATAATTTTTTAATGGACCACTTAACCTTTGTTTTGTCATTTGGACATAGTTCGTAGGAACTAAAGACAGTGTTGATTATAAACAATAACATATTTTCTTCTATAAACATCGAAAATGGAAGCTTTACTTTTATGTTTAGTCATAAATGATTTCCGTCTTTGTTTTTATCAATTTTAGTCGTCAAAAAAGAATATATATGGTAGAATGACTTTTTTTTCACTTTTTCATACATACATACATATATATATATATATATATATATATATATATATACCATTTTTTGCTATTACTTGTTGCCACTCATCAGGAAGATATTTGATATATTTTGAGTAAAGTTCCGCGGGTTTTGATATGAAAAGTTTTCGACGAATTCTTGAATCTGGTTTTCATTACAGAAAATTTACCCATCAAAGTATTTTGCAGTGATTAAAAAAGGTAATAAAGTTGGTACAAGGTCAGGTAAATACGGCTGGCAAGAATAAAAGAGAACCCTTTTCTTCCTGTGTTATTCTTACTATACATGGCCTTGTGTTGTCATGTATGAGAATAACTATCTTTTTTTAATCCACAGTGTACGCACAATCGCCATTAATCTCATTTCGACTTATGCCGTTTGTCCCGTAAATACGACGCAAACGGCGCAGTGGAAGGTTTATATTGATCGGCGGAAGAATACATTATCATACGGCGCTAACTTTCCAGCGATCAAAAAATTGATTATCGGTTGGTGCAAGGTCTAGTGAATATGGTTGGTAAGGATAAAAGAGGCCCACTGAGTCTCGCCATTTTCTTTCTATGTTATTCTTGCTATACATGGCCTTGTGTTGTAATGGACGAGAACAACGTTTTTCCTATGGACACGTTGCAGCTGATGGATGTATAAATGTGCATTTAATATTTCATCGTGTTTTTTTTTAAGAACATTACATCTCTAATAAGACCCCGTCACACCACATGCGCAACATAATCTTTCTTCCATAGAGCTAATCTTTTGGTGGTGGTGGTGGAGATTTATTCTTGTTAGTCCTTTTAAATCCTTTTGCATTGAACAATGTTGCATGTAGTGTACACTAAATTTATTTTTAACTGTCACATCCGATTACTAGTTATAATGACACATTCGTCATTGCAATTGGTTCTCAAAAAGCCAGAAATTACTTCTGAACTTAATTGATTATTGTGGATTTTCTGTCCGAATGACTGGACCTGGTTTCTGAAATAGAAGATTATGATTGCCTCCAGCTGTTTGTATGATTTGCTTAGCTGGAGAAAGTGTTTCATTTTGATAAAATGGTTTAACTCATTGCCTGTTGAACTGTGCTATTGCAACATTCAAGAAGAATCACAGGAAGTTGGTAAATCTTTGAGGGTGGGGAGTTAAGTACTATATTTTCTATTGTTTCCTTATCAAAATTAAGGTTGACACTGTTTAAATGTCAAGCCTGTCGTTTTCACAAGTTTAAAACATTTTGTTTTCTCTTTAAAAAAGTATTACTACAGAAAATATATTTTAAAGTCTATAAGTGTCTGTCTCTCTGTCACACACACACACACACACACATATATATATAGTTGTACATTTCGCTTTCTCTCTCTCTGTTGATATTGATCGCTACTCCTGTGTGCGACTCCGTTTCCATCGCGTCAATGCGCGCCTCCGTTTCTGTTGCGTCTGTGCATGTCTCCGTTTCCATCGCATCAATGCGCGTCTCCATTTCTTTCGTGTCTGTGCATGTCTCCGTTTCCTTCGTATCTGTGCGCGTCTCCGTTTCTGTAGCGTCTGTGCGCGTCTCCGTTTCTGTAGCGTTCCGTGTTAATGCAAACCCTCAGTTGGGTTACCCGAATGAGACTAAGGACCATAAACACTCCCGATGACCCCCAAATTACTCTGTCAGATTTTATTATGTAAGTCAATGTTTTCACGAAAGCATTAGTAATAATCAACCAATGTTCTGAACATTTTCAAAATACATTTACATTAAATATTATAAGTTTCTAGTGGGCATAAATTAGGGGATCAGTTTAATATTGTTCATAAGTATTAAAATGATCCCACCTAGAATTACAACACTGTCAGATTTTATTATTTAAGTTCGTATTCTGACCATGAGATACAGGTTCAGATCTTAGCATGATCGATGTATCAGAAAGGTGATTTCTTGATGTTAGCTGCTTGGGGTGGGTTAGGGTTGTTCCAGCATACGTTACCTTTGGAAAATGCTTGAAAAACCATGCATTGATCCATACATTCTGAAACTATTCGTTGGTAATTGTTAGCACAAAATCACAAGCCATCGTGAGCGAGTATTTTGAGCATATTGGTGTTGTTCAAACGATTAATCATGGCAGATATATGGCGATTTTCTAAGCGTAACTTAGATGTGACACAGGGCCGAAAGTATGGGGTACCCAATGAGGATCGAACTCACCTTTCAGTCGTAATTGTTCTAGCGAGACAACCTAGCTAACCATTACACCACGTCGAAGTGACCAAACAATGATAGACATGTTGTTTCTCCCAGAAACTGTAAGTCAGGTTCACTCAGCATTGTTGCAGTATAAACCACATGTAAGCTCTGTTGGGTGTTGGACAAACATATACTGTAGTATCTGAGCAAGCGTCTGCTACAGGGATTACCACCCGATGAGGCCTGTGTGCTAGAAAATGTGTAACCGGATACTATTGTATGTGTGTTTGGAGCGCATTATATATATATATAATATATATATATAATGTGTGTGTGTAAGTAATGCCATAGAAGTGGTTGGGTACGTATGTGTTTTGATATGTAATACTCCTGTGGGTATGTATTTATATGCAGATTGCCATATAAGCATCTTATATATATTTATCCATGTATATATCAAAGCTTTAAGGAAGCAATTTTGTGTACACACGCATGTGTATGTGCGTACACATGCAAAGAGATTATTCACCACACCCATCTTTCACTTTACTTTTTTTTTCCTAAAAGTTCTTAAATTTCTGAAACTGGATGCTTCTTGCTCACGAAATCAAGACTTTTTTTTATAAACACACAAACCTGTTTTTGCACCCATAAAAATAACAAATTGTGTGTGTGTGTAAAACTAAACATTGTATGTGTGCATATATATATATATATATATATATATATATATATATATATATATATATATATATATAATCTCTAGGTCAACTCCATCTATTGAAAAAATACAGTTGTAGTTTTGTAAGCCGTTTTATCCATGCTTCGGTCTCCAACAAAATAAAAATAAAAGAAACCAATTATAATCTAATATAATAAATGAACATAGCGTTTATTTAAGTAAAGGCCAAACTTTTAAAGAGTTTTGAACCAGGTAGAGAAGTGTAAATAAAACTGTCTTATTTCTTCCTTTCCTTCTTAATGTCTCGGTACCTTTTTTGTCAGTTCTTTTTGCAATAATATTTATCTGTTTAGGTGTTCTTTTGTCAATCTGACCGGCTATTGATTGGCATTTAAATTTTTTTTTTTCTTTGGAAGAGGAAGAAAATGAGAATAACAGACTGGTTTTTATTTTATTTTCACAGTCATATTACATAATGCAACCATTCCTCACTTAACGGTCAGGTTCCATTACAACAACCTAGTCTCTAAACGATAAGTCAGTCAGTTTTAGTTGGTTGTTTTTGTTCAGTGGCATATCAACATCTCTATGGGTTATTTAAAGCTGAAATCTAAATATTTTGTACATAATTTTATACTTTCAGAGTAAAGGTCTTTATATATATATATATATATATTGTACCTCATAAAATGTATTGTTGATAATTTTACTATAAATATGTTTTTTTGATTTTGTTTGGGGGGGGGTCACTATTTGCCCATAGCTGTGACCCTAAAAGGTGCTACCACTACGCGTCATGGTGGACCTGGGAACAACAGCAATTAAGAGGTGGTTTTACGCTCCTCAAGACCTCCAATCTCCCGATCAGAGGCCTTGCTGCCGGATGTAGTTTATTGTCATACCCAAGAAAGGTGTTACGCTGCATGAACTTCTCCCTAAATTTATTATTAGAAGACTCAGAAATCAGTGCACTTTCTATATATTTTCGCCTTCATGAATTCCTTTCTCTAATAATTAAAACTGCATTCTTTAACTTGAAATTACGATCAATCGTCAGCATGGAAGTCTCAGAAATTAGTGCACTTCCTATACATTTTCACCTTTATAAATTTTGTACTCCATTTTATTTTCTTTATTTTTTATAATGGTGTTAGTGGTACAAGTTTTACTAATTAACTCATAGCTGGGGAGACCTTTCTCAAAGATATTTGCGCGTAAGTGAGTATTACGAACTCAACTGGAATTGGAACTCGGCTCTCCGATTAACAATTTCGAGCCATTATCCATTATACCAATCAAGCTTACAGCACCTGGTATTCCCAATCAGTCACCCATCTAGTTGCTGACCAGGCTACACGTTGTTTAACCGGTGATTGTACGGGAACCAATGTTCAACGTGATAGCAAATATTCAAACCACTCGGTCACAGGATTATATATATATATATATATATATATATATATATATATATATATATATATATATATATAATATTAGTGGTAAATATATTGTCTGTTTCCCCTCTCTTTAGCTCTAACATTCGTCCCACATTCTCATACTTACATTCTATTTTTATTTCCGGAGCTGTTTTTTCTGTTTTCTTTTTAAATTTGTAGGCCTGATGAATTGGATCGTATTTACGATTCCAATGGAATAAATTATATATATATATGAGGGATTAGAATATTCGCTTTCCGGCCATGAGAAAGAAGTTGATTGGTCAGAATGGTAACTTTTTGATGTTATCAGTCAGTGTAAGCCACCTTTGGAGAATGTCTGAAAAACCATACGGCGGATTAACCCAAACCTTGAGAGTTAAATTGGGTAGACGGAAATGTTTGGAAGGCGTCGGTGTTTGTACTAGTCACACGTCATCGTGACCTAGGTTTTTGAGTGTACTGGTGTTGTTCAAACTGCTGATCATAACAGATTATGTGGTTTCATTAAAATCCGACAGTTATTTGATTTTTGCAAGAATTTTCAAATCAAGGTCTTTTTCACCATGAAAAAGAAGATTGAATTTCCTACTAATCTTTGGTCTGTCCGCTGACGTAAGAAAAAGAATATTTTTAACTAAAATTTACAACGTTATAAAAAGATTAAAAAATATAATTAAATAATCACAACTACTTTGGTCTTTCCGCTTAAGACGATAAAACTTTGTTTTTATCAAGTTTGGGGCATTTCTTCATCATGGTATGCTCTTTTTCAGCGACTTGGTGGAGGTACCTTGTTTTAAGGTATGCTATATTTCCGGGTACTGAGGAAACTATAGGCCGAACATGCGAGCAACGACGAAGTTTTAAAGAAAATGAAAACAAAAAGGAAACTTAAACTTAAAATCAGGAAGAGACTGTTGAAATTTCTAGAGCACATAATGAGGGAAGAGGACTTGGCAAATCAGATACTCACAGGGCAGATTGAAGGCAAGACGGACAGGAAAACAATGCATAAGCTACTTAGCATGCTTGAGTAAACGGATGGCGTAACAAGGTTTGCGAGAAATAACAAAAAGGCAAAATTTATTGGGAGTTACGAAGGAGAGGAAATTGTGGAGACACATGATCGCCTACGTTCTGAGGATACACGGCACAGAGAGAAGAAGATATTTTGGAAAAAGTGCTCACTGTCAGGAATATAGCATATGTAAATTCAAAATATAAAAGTGGACACATGCTGAGGTCAACACCGAGCGGCGGCAGTCTTGAACGCAATCATTTACTTTCAGGCATGAAACAGACTGTCGCCACTCGGTGTTGACCTCAGCATGTGTCTACTTTTATATAGTCAACTGCTGATATCCCCTGTCGAGTGGACGGGTGTGATTCCTGGAGGGTCCGTCTACGAAACTCTGGAGTCGGGATGCTGAAGGTAACAACAATCATCTAAGTGACAATGTTTATACTTATATTAATTCTCATATATATATATATATATATATATATATATATATATATATATATATATATATATATATATATATATATATATATATATATAGAGAGAGAGAGAGAGAGAGTGTGTGTGTGTGTGTTTAGGCAGCAATCCCTCTTTTATGCATGTTTCATCAAAGACGACAAACTAGGTACTGCGATTAAGCTTTTTATTTAATTTTTCTTGTGTTTGAACAAGTTTTTCTGGACACAGAATGTGTAGAAAATGTCCAATTGTTTTGGAATTTCCAGCGCTTTCGGTTATACTTTTAGCCATTATCAAGGATGATTTTATTTTTACTTTTTTAACTGGATGTCTGTGTTGTGTGTATGTATCTACAGTTATAAGGATGTTTTATTTTCCGAACACACACACACACACACACACACACACACACACACGTCTGTGTGTGTGTTACTGCTTCATACACATGCTTAGACAGATTAATTATAGCCTCAAATGCTATTTTCTTGAGTCACTCCTATAATTTTAATATATTTTCCAAGTCAGCATATTAAGATGATAATGTCTGTTCTAAACTTGAATGTATGCAAGTGTAAAAGGTTAAGTCTTTATTATTTTCTTTAATGTGTGTTGTTTCTCCAGGATACGGTCTAAAAATAGCCGTGTAAGAAGGTGGGCTCGATTAGTGCTTATAATCTTGTCTATTTTGGCAAGGAAGTCTATGATTGTCACCGGAAAAAGAAGTTCTCCAGAAATGGGTTAATCTCTACCCATTGACGATTTGGCTGAATTGAAGGTTTTTGCCTTTCGTGGTTCTTCTTTTCTGAATGTCTTCAATTGAATCAGGTTAAACAACGAGTGGGAAGATAGAAAACCGGAGTTAATTTCAACCTGACAATGGCTGTTCTAATTGAATGGCCAATCAAGGGTAATTTGTGAGTTGGATCTTAATTCAGAACACTGGCCCAGAAAGTCGAGTGTCCTTAGCGTCTTGCACAAGTATACACGATATATTTGACGATAAGTGCTGATTTCGAACATATATTGGCTCTTCCCCAATCTTTTCAGCCACTGAGCCAATTTGTATCTGTTTTGTTTCTTTGCATAGACCTTAAGAAATTTTGTATTGGAATCGAATGCCAAAATGTGAGGTGGAAGTTGCATTATACACGAATGTGACAATTTGGCAATTTTGTATTCTTGTAGCAACAAATTAACCGCTATATACAATGGAACCCTCCCACATCATTTAAAACGGCTCGTCTAATAAACGGGCAATCTGCTTCTACAAGTGCTTCCGGTTGGCTACTGCTTGCCATCTTCTGCAGCTGATAGCAAGCCAAATCTTTTTCAACCACTTCTTTTATGTGCTGTGTCCTTTCAGAACGTAGCTGATCCTGGCCCTCCACGTCTTCCTGTCCTTTGTAGCCCTTAATAAGTTTTTTTTTGTTATTTCTCCAAAAACTATTCTGCCATCCATTTCCTCAAGCTCATCGAGTATGTTACACGCTGCTTTCCTCTGTCACACTTTCTCTCAATCTGTCCCGTGAGTATCAGATTTTCCAAGCCTTCCTTCCTCATTACGTGCCCCAGAAATTTCAGCTGTCTCATCCTGGTGTTACGTATGTTTCCTTTTTGTTTCCATTCTCTCCAAAAGCTTGTTGTTGTTCACGTGTTCGGCCAATGGTATCCTCAGTATCTTTCTGTAGAACCATACTTCTGTTGCTTCAAGTCTTTTCTTCATCTGGGAGGAAATTGTCCAGCATACGCTACCATACAGGAGGACAGACGTCACGTAACAGTTCAGTAGCGTTCTTTGGCCATCCCAGTATGTCTTTGGAAAGATATCTAAGTTCACGATTCACGTCGATTTTAAAAATCGTTTTAGCAATAACATAATGGTCATTGTAGACATAATTTCACAACTCTCATAAATTGAACCATTTAAAATTACTGAAGATTAATACTCATCATAAAATTTGATTTTTTTTTTTTTAATAATTCCATCCTAAGCATGGCCAGAATGCCACTAGTACGCAGGAGGTTACAAAGAGTGAAGGTGAAAGAAAAGACTGAATATAGAGAGGATTGAGGAAAGGTCAAAATATTAACGGTATTCAAGGCGATAGAAGATGTTGATTGATATTACATTTAAATTTTTGAAGTTTGTAGTTACCAGGGAAACAAACGGAAGGGAGTTTTTTTTTTTTAAGGAAAAACAGAGGCAAGCCATGTCACGTCGGTGAGAAAGTGACTGATGGAGATGCTAAGTTAGGATCGATTACATTACAGATCCTTATATGATAAAATATAGTTTTAATGTATGCTATATTTATGGGTTAAAGAGCTCAGTATCATGGAGAGAGCATATGTAAATATAAAAATGGACTTTGAAGTCAACACCCAGAGGCGACAGTCCCTTTCATGCTTTAAGCATGAAACATATATATATATATATATATATTAGTATTCTAAAACTAATTTCAGCCGAATATTTCACTTGCAGCATTCATATGTTGCGTGTTTGTTTACCTTCAGGGCGGAGGTTCAAATAAAAGTAAGGTTTACTTAATTTTAAATATCTGTCTACAACATTAGGGCGTACTGGTGGTGTCAGCGTAGAAAGTGGATTTGGTGAAATCGGGTTCAAATTCTGACCTAGTCTGTTGCATTCACTTTCGCATTTATGCCCTTGAGAAAGGCATGAATCCATCTTTTTTCCTTCCTCCCAACTACGAGTTAATTGGCAGGGTCGAAGAACTATCCTGTATTCAAAATGCTTGAGACGTTGTTGTTATTCAAGACAAAGAAAAAAAATCTGTGGAGAGTCATGACAACATACATGGACTTGACACTCAAACAAAAATCTTCAGTTAAAGAAACAAAAGTAAGTTTGTTTTTATGTAAGGTTACTTTTCTTACAAATCCATAAGCAGTGTATACGGGCATTGAATTCGTGAAATATGTCTTCCAAAAGATAAGCCTAGAACCAAGAAATATTTCCTTGAGAAACAAAAAAAGAGGACTGAATTGCGATATATTATCAATCATCTGTTTTTAGTAAATTCTAGCCAATTTCTATGGGAATAAATTCTAGCTAATCTCCCCACGGATGAAGAGAAAACTGGAATGAACGAATGTGCTTCTACAGAATGATGCTGAGAATTCCCTGGACGGAGCATGTAAGCAACGAGGAAGTTTCAAAGAAAATAGTAATGGGAAGAACACATACTCAGAAACAGAAAGAGACGCATAATAATGAAAGAGGACTTGGAGAGTTTGACACTCACAGGACATATTGAGTGCCAGAAAGATAGGAGAAAGCAGCGGCCAATTACCTTGTGTGGATGGATGGAGGAACGGGTGGGTGTGGCTAGGTAAAGGAAAAAACGTGCTTCTCAGGACCACAAGAGATAGAAAGTTGTGGACATCCATGATCGCTCATGTCCTGTAAAAACGATATGGTTGATAGAAGATATATATATATATATAGTTTATTTATATATATATATATATTTATATATATATATATATATATATACTTTTTACTGTCTTTATATATATATATATATATATATATATATATATATATATATATATATATAAAAAGACAGTAAAAACGTTAAAAATTCCCTTTCTCTCTGCCATGCGACGATAGCTTGGGGATAGAATCTCTGACCGATGCCAAATCAGTCGGGTTTCAATCTCGGCTTGAAGCAATCGGATGTCTAGCCACACTGATGAGCTGTGATACAGCGAAACAGTCTGTCTGTGAATCACACACACACATATACACACACACACACACATATATATATATATATATATATATATATATATATATATATATATCTTTTCTGGGCATAAATTATGTAGAAATTGTCCGAATATTTTGTACATCCGAGCGCTTTCGGCTAATCTTTTAACCGTTATCAAGGATGATTTTATTTTTAGCATTTTCTTTATGTATGTATCTAGAGTTACAGGAATGTTTTATTTTCCTAACACGGTTAGCACTTTGTGGCCTTGTTCATAGTTGATGTTATTGAATGTTGGCGTTTTCTTTTTCTTTTTTTTATTATTATTAATAATGCTTCCATTAAAAAAAATTGACCACAGTACATTGTCAGTCGTTTTTAACGGAACTTGTATGAGAGAGGGATTTCTGCCCAAATACAAATTATTGCGCGCGCACACACACACACACACACACATATATATATATATATATATTTATATATAAATTATGTAGAAATTGTCATAAATATTTTGTAAATTGTCCGAATATTTTTATATATATATATATATATATATATATATATATATATATATATATATATATATATATATATATAAAAGGAAAACATATCTTAACTAACATGTTTGTGTTCTGACGGATTTTATCATGGCAAATGTGAATATTTTATTTCACAGTAAATGTTTATAAACAAAAGTAAAAATGTTAGTTTTTCAAAAATTTTAAATTTAAGAGACGCTCACAAATATTCATCAGGTTAACTGAAGAGACTGGGTAAGATATGGAGGATGCTAAGTGACATAATTTAATGTCTAATAAATGAAAGTCTGTAAATGATGCTGTTGAATTTTTTATGCAATTAATATTTAAATTATTTTAGCACGTGATGAATTTATGTATTATATTTTTTAAATAACAGGAGGTTATGAATTTAATCATCTTCTTTTAATTTTGAACATTTTTATTGACATGTATGTTGGCTTCGGGACAGGAGTAATCCTTTCAGGAATGGAGATATCTGAAAAAATCCGGGGCGGATATATATATATATATATATATATATATATATATATATATATATATATATATATCCGATTGAGGAATCTAAATGGAATAATAATAAAAAAAACGAAAGAATATTAATCTACAAACCCAGTGTGTCTAAAAGATTTTAAGTTTTTAATTTTTTTATTGTTCAAAATATATATATATATATATATATATATATATATATATATATATATTGATGTGTATGTGTGTTTTACCTTGTCAGGGAGGGCATTGAGGGAAGTACTAATTAGAGTTTGTTGCTTTGCTGGACTTGTAGGTTTTTTAAGAACCACTTAGTGTGCTATTATCCCTGTCCACGGCCACAAAGTATCTCATTTGTTGGTAGCTGTTAGTGTGTGATTTCCTGCAGTGGTTGAAATTAGTTTCAGGTAAAAGTCGGGCGTGAGCCAAATGCTCGATGAATAATGGCGGGCGGCGGAGCTTGGGGTTGGGGGAGGGGCAGTACAGTGACCGGGAAGTAAAGAAGAGTATGACACGAGGTTAAAAAAAAAAAAAAAAAAAATTTAGAAAACTAGTAGATGATAGAAGGGTTTGAGAATGCGTGATGGGTCGGTGTGAGGAAATAGAGGGGGAGAACAGGGTGGTGTGCCGAAAGTACGAGGAATGAGCTGTTATAGTGAGAAAGAGGGGAGATTGTAGGGGTGAGAGTATCTTTGAGGGTGTCGGGTGAATAGGTAAGTTGGGATGGCGGAAAGAGCAGATTGTGGTGAGTGGGTCAATCGAATAGAGAGAGAATGGAGGTGAAGTATATTGCTTTAGGAAAGTGGGGTGTGACTCCAGGGAGACGGCGGTGGGTAAGAATGAGGAACTTGTAAGTAAAGTCATAGGGGGATGGATATGGTTACTAATTTAACAAACAGACGCATGCTATTGTCTTCATACTTGTCATCGTCGTCGTCTATCTAGGAAACACTGGTGTTATATTGCAAAATGACACTTAATTTTATCATCCTTTCCCTTCCCAACCTGCCGCTTTGTCATTATCTGTGCAAACCTGCACTTCCTGGCTGGTTGCTTCTGCCTGCAAACTGGTTTGGAGAAACGGTAAAATATGCGTCCATATGGCCGGGTAACTGGTGAGAATTATGACACTTATTTTATATATAAATGGCCGATATCCATATACACTCGCCAAACTCAATTAAATATACTAGTGGGTATATTGCTTAGAAAGAACAGTAAGGTATAGAATCCGGTGTTCTTGTTAATATTTTTATGCAAATCTACAGAGCATAAATATTATAAATTTACAAATTTAAAAATATGGTTCCATCGCTACACAGGAATTACCATGTTTCAAAAACAGAAACTGTAAACTTCAAATTCAATTATAGAATTAAATTAAAATCCCTAGTCCTGTTTCATTTTCAAGCGAATTTTGAAATTTACTGAGTTTTATAAGCACATACATTCATAATATTATAGCATATATTTATGATATTTAGTTTCTGTTTTTGAAACATGGTAATTTCTGTGTAGCGATGGAACCATATTTTTAAATTAGTAAATTTATAATATATATATGGGCGCAAATAGTACAGCCGTTCCTCACTTAACGATTGGGTTAAGTTCCAAAACCTGGTCGCTAAGTGAGATGTTATAATTGACCGCTATTTCAGCCATACTACATTTGAAAAGGTTTTGGGTCAACCAGCCTCAGGTAGCCTTAATATCACTTTTGCACCATTTTAAATATTGCTTGTTTATTTCCTAATCTGTCCAGTGAGTATCAGATTTTCCAAGTTGACTTTCTTCATTATGTACCTTAAAATTTTTAGCTATCTCTTCTTGGTGTTTAAGTATAGGTTTTCTTGTTGTTTCCATTTTCTATAAAACTTTGTCGTTGCTCACATGTTTAGTCTCTGGTATTCTCAGCAACTTTCTGTAGAACCACATTTCTATCGTGTCAAGTCACTTCTTCATTTGTGAGGAATCCTGTCCATCATTCACTGCCATATAGGAGGACGGATCTTGCATAAAAGTTCAGTACTCTTTTCTTTGTTTCTAATGAAATTTTTTTGTTTTTTTAATACTTTGCTTAGCTTTTGGAAGCCTTCTTTCACTATCCCTATGCACCGTCAGATTTCAGTGTCGTACTTTCCTAGGAGCATGGAACCACCTCTTAATTGCTGGTGTTCCCAGGTCCACCCCTGACCCGGGTGGTAGCAGCTGTTAGGCTCCCAGCTATGGGCAAATAGTTAACTATTACCAGCAATACTGTTTTGAAAAAAAATTATTACCAACAATACAATTTTGAAGGAAATATATTACCAGAAACAGATTTTTTGACAAACAAAATATTACCAGAAATAAAATTTTTGTCAGCATTAAATAACCCATTGATTGATATGCGTAAAACAAAATAAACCAAACCAATCTAAACCAAAGAAAATATTCTATTCATACGAATATATTTTAAAAATGTTGTCGGCATTAAATAACCCATTGAGTTTTATATGCCGTAAAACAAAATAAACCAAACCAAACCAAACCAAAGAATATATATTCTATTCATATGAATATATCCTAAAAATTTGTCCTACATTATAACCCATTGAGGTTGATATTTATTTTTACAAAATAAACCAAACCAATCTAAACCAAAGAATACATATTTGGTTCATGTTCCTCTATCTTAAAAATGTTGTCGGCATTAAATAACCCATTGAGGTTGATATGCCGTTAAACAAAATAAACCAAACCAAAACATTTCCATTGTTTAAATTTTTGTATATTCTGATTTTGGTATTTCCAAAAAACAAAATTCACATGTTGAAAGAATTCATCCAGGCATTCCGTCTTTTGACAATTGATGTTCAGTCCTTTCTTCTTGCCTTCTGTGCCTGCTATCAATACTGTGTCACCTGAATATCTTATATTGTTAAATATAAATTTAATGGTCTATAACAAACCGTTAATTAATATCTTAAAATATGTTTCACCAGTAGAACAATGAGAACTCAAACGTTAATACAATGAAAATTACATTTTAATGTTTGAAATAATTAAATGTAAAATCATTTTAAAATATCCCATTTACTAAATTGATAGCTCCTCTATTCCAGACACGGATGACAACGCTGTTCCATTGGGTGAACCGACTTTTTCAATTAAAAACTTTCAGTCTGTTTTTTTTTTGATTGTTACCCCATAGTCCACCAAACCTCGCACCAATGGAAGTTTTTCTTCAGAATGCCTAATAGATTTTTTTTTCTTAGTTAGAAAAATGGTTCCATTCAATCTGTAGATATCACCAAACACCAAATTAAAAAATGCACTAATTTATTTTTCGGCTATTCTGTTTCGAACCTATTTTCACGCATAATTTTTTCTGCTTGTAAAACTTTCTTTTTATATCCCAGGAATATAAACGTGTCGCTTTTACTTAATTTGAACACAGATTGTCATTCAGAGAGCAAACACAATGATTCCATTTTGAATTTAATTCCTCTTCGTGAATGCAAAGGAAAATATATCTTGATAATTAGCGTGGCGTCTTTTTTTGATCATTTTTCTACATTTCAATGGCCTCTATTGAAATATGATTCACTATACGGATCACTATTCGGTGGTGACTATTCAAGAGACTTATTATCAAGAAAGTTTATTAATGCAAGTTTATTCGAAAGCATCTGACACCAGTATTGTTCAATATACAGTTACTATAGTCGTATTTTGCGATTACAAATTCTCTACTAAGTGAGCATTACGATAGTGGCAACGGGTTTCGTTAACATGAATAAAATCTGATTAAACAGTGTTTGTTGATTATAAAAACATTTATAATCGTTTTTTTCACTGAAGTATTTATTTTCTTGCCCTTCCAGTAACTTTGGTATTAGAATGAAAACATCGATGGGTTCTATCCTGAATTCATCATAAAAAAATCAGTATCTGCAATTAGCCCTGTTTCCGAATTGTAGAAAAATGCTAATAGATTTTAGTACTGTCACTAGAAATTCAATGTTTGTAATATTGTATAGTCGAATAAATACGCGAAAAATGTTAGTAATTAATTGTGTGTGACAATTTCAGTTTTCGTTTGTGTAACAAACGGTCGAACAAACACCCTGGTCAAAGGTTCACTGAAAAACTAGTTAGCGAACAGGAATTGATAATATTTATAACATAGTAGGCTCCGGGTGAATATAAAACTTTGATGTTTTTTAATCGCAAGCTTATTGGTTAATATATATTTTTAAATATTCCTTTTAAATAAGAAAAATATTGATGAACATATTCTGAAGTTGAACCTCCAAAATTTAATTCTAAGATATTTCACCGTCTGCCAAGTTCAAAGAATTCCGCGCATCTATTGCAACGTCGCTGGTTGGTTCTAATATTTGGAACCTGTCAATGTACAAAAATTTAGTTTTTAGTGGCAGTAATTAAATCTATTAGGATTTTTCTACAATCCTGAAACGAAGTTCCATAGTTTCGCCCAATATCGCAAGTTGCTACAAAACGAAAACATTTACCTAAACACTCTAGTCATATTCTTTAATAGCCTCGTCAGATAGAAGCTTTCATATGGATGTCATTCATGGCGCCAGGTTTGTTCAAAAATACATAAATGCCTGCTGTATACATCCGCTTTCTCGGATCAATGTCAGAAACGACTTCGAACAAATGCAGCGTGTGGCTTTTAGTGAGAAGCATTCGTTGTGGATTAGCACTACAAATTCCCAAAGCACTGTACAAAATAAAAGAAACTACATCAGTTGAGGACAATCAACAGCAGCAACAACTAAAATGGATATTACATATAACTCGGAGAGGGAATAATGACGTAATCAAGACGATGATATTTGGCATGAGGTTAAAAAATATTTGTTTTTAGGAATTCCCCATCAAAAGCTTGTAACAACCTAATAAAAACTATTTTCCTGAAAAAAATGCTTTAAACAAAAAATATTTTTATAAATTTTTATATATATATTCTTGGCTGCTCATTTGAGTGAATATAAAAACATTATAAAAGAAACAGCTAATTTACCATTTGCCATTTTGAATGAAATTACTATTTTGTTTAAGGTTTGTCTTTTCCCAGAAATTATTTTTATCAGTTGTTCTGAAAAAAATTCCAATATATTTCATCTTGTTTTTGGTTAATTTTATATACATTATTTTAGATATCCTGTGTGAGTTGAAAATGGTTTTCAATTTAGATGATGGACATTTCTCTTCATTTATTTCATGTTCATGTCCACAATAAAAATAAATTCGTTACTTTTTTTTGAGGTCCGAAATGCATTTAAGTGACGTCTCTTGAATTATTTTGATGTTTTCATTTTTAAATTTTTCTGAATAAATCAATAAATTAATAAAATCAATGAAGACCAATAAGATTCCTTTTTTACTTTCTGTCTATATTTTTAGATGAAAAAAACTGATTAAGCATTATTCACATTATTTCTATCATTGTATGCTCCAAAGATCTTCAGGTATTGGAATTTATCTATCTATCTATCCTACAGTTTGAAATGAGGTTTAACATTACCCTTGGTAATTTTTAAATTGACCCACTGTAGATGTTTTCTATTTTAAATAAGAAAAAATTATTATATGTGTATAAAAAAATTCTTCAGATTGATTTTTTATTAAAAAACCTTTATTTTGACCAAAAAAAATTGTTTTTATGATTAAATGCCTTTTCCGGATGTCTCAATATTTTCACTTTAACTCAACTCAATTTTTTTTTTTCAAAAGTTTCTCAAAATTGAACTCAAACTCTTTGATAAGCCACTGATCCCAACATTTTTTTCAATGGACCATTGTCCTGGAGGACTTTCCTTTTGGGATGGAAAGGTTTCAGTTTTCAAAGTTCATCCCCTGGAATTCTGGGGGAAATCTTCAAACTTTTGAACTGTTGTGAATATATAAAAAAGATGACCTAAAAGGTAATAATGTAAATAATGTAAGTAAACATAACATTGTCATTTTTAACTGTTCCAGTATTTTGAGAGCATTTTCATAGCAATTTCCAATTTTTGATACTTTCATATGAATAAAACTTCACATCATGATTTTGACAACAATCAGACAATTCAATTTAAGTATCTATATTTTTTAGACAATTCAAAAAGTAAGCTGGTGAATAGGTTCTTTAGCTTCTGTGGAAAACAATCGCGTGGACCCCAACTGACAAACTCTCGTCTTTGATATTTCTTACCACATCATAATGTACTGAACTATTTTTCTCCATGGTGTTTTTTTTTTTGATCTCGCAAAAAAATGGTCATGTTACCGCTGACATCTTGATGTTGGATCAGTTGTCAAGGCCCTTTCTTTTAAAAATTGGCTTCCTTAGACATTTTCTTTTAATTTCTACTCATTTTGCATGGCACATGTATATTTGGCTTGTTAGTCTGATCATCTCACCCCCAGCATCTGGTTTCCTTTCTTTCTATCTGGGGCATCGTTGAGTGGGAGACCAACGAGCAACTCCATAATACCAGGGACTCGTTATTTTTCATTATCTGATTTATTTTGTCAAAATCAAATCTTTCCAGTTTCATTATGAGCCACTGTTGTCACTTTCATTTTTTTCACATCCCATAACGGTTTTTTTAAAAAAAAAAAAATCCAATTCACTTCATTTTCTTCCCTAAAGCCACTAAGACACAAAGTTTTACTTGTTCAAAGAGGGTTAGCCACAAAATCTCTGCTAAGCATCCGAGAACAAAGGAAAAGTAATCAAGGAAGAATGTATAATACAGTGATTGACATTACATTTAAATTTTTGTAATTTCTCAGTTCAGTGGTTGTTAAATCTTGATATCTTGTTCTTCCACAAGCTTAAGTGCTTGGAAAAGAAACTTTATATAAATTTACGGTTAGTTAGCCAACTCAACTATAAATTGACATATCCCGACGCCACTTTAAACAGCACATTAAATCTCCTAACATTTTTTGACGATAAACTATATATAATGCAGCAAGGCCGCTGATCAATAAGTGTTGAGGGTTCCACCCTTTTTACAAAAATGGACTCACCCAGTATATACATATACTACTGCTACGGAAGACCCGAGAGAAGACGAGAAACAAGACCGTCGAGTCGAGTCCAGAGTGACAGAGTAAAAGGTTGTCGGTAACCGGAAGAGTGAGGGTGAGGTAACAGCGTTGTAGGAGTCACAGTGAGCGAGCACGTAGACTCAGTAAGAAGTCATACAGCGATACTTCAATGCCAAAGACTTTATATTTATATATATTGCTACTAACCCGTATTCCTGGAACTACTAACCTGCTTTACCAGTTTGTATTATTACGTTAATACATTATTTTCATATATTCATTCCCGGAATCCACAACAGGGAGATTGGAGGTTTTGAAAAGCGGGAGAAGCACCACTTAATTGCTGTCGTTCCCAAATTCACCGGGTTATAGCATCTGTTAGTGTCTCAGCTATGGGCAAATAGTGGACACCCAATCAAGAATCAACTGTACATTTTTGTAATAAAATGACCAATAATAGATTTTATGATCTGCAAAATATACATCTAAAAAACATACCTTTACTCTGAAAGCATAACATTACGTACAACATATTTAGATTTTCTGCATTAAATAACCCATAGAGGTGTTGATATACCGCCAAACAGAATCAGCAAAACAACTAACATAAAAGAACTCTTTCGAGACATTAGTCCATATGATATTCTACAATTGCTTTTTGCATTCCAAAATAAAAATTCAATAAAACTACAACATAAAACAGACATATCTCCGCCTTTAGTAATCGTGTCCACACAAACCTGAATATGCACAAAAGCTGAGTATCATCTATCATGTATTCAATTGTGAAAGCATAACATATATTTTTATTACTTTAAAGCTCCCCCCAAAATTAAATTTCCGCATTAAATAACCCATAAGTTGTTGATATGTCGTTAAACAAATAAATCAGGCAATACTACAATCAGAAATATGTTCCGGCTTAAGATAAGCAATAATGTCAAATCATGTGTCCTAGAAATTTCAACTGTCACTTCCTGATTCTAAGTGCAACTGATTTTTTTTCTATTGAATACATTTATTTCTCCTTTGGTATATTTTGCATTAGTAATGTTTGTAAGTCTGTTGCGGGATTCAAACCTCACATGATTGTACACAGTGACAGGCAAGTTTCCAACATAGGTAACACAGACAAACTTTATGTTTGACACGTGTCGCCATTTGTTGTTTAACAATGCGCTCATTGCCTTTTCAAAATCATTTACGGGCCCATAGCAGATGTCAGCTCCAAGTTTTGATGGCAATAACAAAATTCTGAATGAAAAACACAAAACAATAAAATACCAAGTGAAGAAAGGGTCACTTTATGGAAAGAAGTGACAATCATCTTATACAGTTACAATCACGGTCACTTCGACGTGCAGTAATGGTTAACAAGCTTATCGCGCTAGATCAATTACGACTGAGTAGTGAGGTCGATTCTCACTGGGTGATCCATTATTTCAGCCTTGTGCCGCATCTAAGCTACGCCTAGTAAATCATTATTTGGGCACTTCAACGTGGTGTAATGGTTAACAAGCTTGTCTCGATAGAACAATTGCGACTGAGTAGTGAGTTCGATTCTCACTGGGTGATCCATACTTTTGGCTTTGTGCCACATGAAAGCTACGCTGACTAAATCGTTGAGCACTTCAGCGTGGTGTAATGGTTAACAAGCTCGTCTCGCTAAATCAGTTAAGGCAGCATAATGAGTTCGATCTTTATAGGATGCTTCCTCTTTGCGACCTTGTGCTAAATCTAAGCTATGCTTTATAAATCACTATGGATACTTCATTATGTCCGCAGCCTGGTAAAGGCATTTAGTATATTCAACAAATATTTCTCATCGTAATCTCATTTGGTAATGCACTTAATTCAATGATGATTGTGAATTACAGATTGTTGTAATGCCGACGAATACTCCTTGTCACTTTTGTAATGATCGTTGTAGTAGAGACTTTGCAATCGCAGCTATAACTATAGTAAAGCCGTTGAACAATACTGTTGTCAGACGTCTTCAATAACAGTCATACTAATAGTACTTGCTCGATAATACTCGCTCGAACAGTAATCCGTATAGTGATCCGAATAGAGAAATAATGTAGTGAATAGAGTAGAGAATAGCGGTCCCTATAGTAATAGAGGATAGACTAGAAATGCAGATCTGAATAGTGATAGAGGAGTAATAGCGATCAGTTAGACGCCAGCTACTTCCTACATATACGCGTTTCCTGTATGGTCACGTGGTCTACTTAATAATGGGATCGCCTCTCTTTGCTAACTGGCGATCTATGTTCAAACTCAATGGTCGGCAGCGGCACTTTATTCCTATATAACACAGTTCGATAGTATACAGGGAAAAATTCCACATCAAATTTCAGTTAATAGCTACGAAGTCACAGACCTATTGCTGCATATTCCTGCGGGTTTGCATACATATTTAAGGGAATGCTGAAAAAAAACTTTTAAAAAACTCGTATAAGGTTCTAAAGAAAAATTTATCCAGTTAACGACTCCTTATTTCCACAGAATGCCTAATAGACTCAGAGAGCACAATAACACCGATGGATAAAGTTTTTAGCTACAAAACTCTCCTTTTCCTCATAGTCGCCACCACTGCCTATGCATATTCGCCAACAATAAATAGGACCCTTTATTTCGTGGGTTGATAGTTCAGTGGCTTGTCACGCGTATCGCTATCGACACCTAACTGTGCTTACATCCACTATTTGGTTTCCATAAAAGTTCAACAAACGTTGATGAATGTCAGTGTCTGTATTTTTTTTTTTCGTATAACAGAATTCAATGACGCAACTGTTTCACACCACTTTCATATCGGATGCTATTTTGCCAGACTACCGCCCAGCTGTTATCTGTAACAAGGCAAAAATAAATAAATAAATAAATAAAATTTATGAGATATTATGATTAACTTCTTTTTCCATTTTATCCATCAGCCTCTGACGTCATCGGCCAGCATAATAGGAAGCATTAGAATTACTTTTCTCAAACTGTCAAATTTTTGATGGAATGTATCTGTTTATCGACAAAGATGTTTTGCATACAGGATGGTTTTCTTTGACAGGCTTTCAATAAATAAAACCGAATTATTAAAGAAGTTCACATCTGGTATATGCCAAATGTTGTCATTGCACTTTAACTTAATCATATGTGACTAATGCTGATGTTTATTGCACGTTTGCTTGCAACCCGGAAAAATTTTTTTTTACACGTATAGTTTTACAGATCTCGTTCTGCTTAGAACACGTTTAAAGATTTGAACAGCTCTGTGGTGAACGAAATCTTGTTCTGATTAGTTAATGGCTTCTTTTTTTTTTTTTCTTTCATAAATTAAAATATTCTAATTTATATTCACTATAAAATTTTAAAGTATATTTAAAGTAACTTGTTGTTTTTGATGTAAGTTTCGAACTTCTTTTTTGTTTAAGAATTTCATTTTCATTTCATAAAATTAATACAAGCATTTTTTTTTCAATAGAATTTATTTTTTACCTATTTTTATTATTATTCTGAAATCAAAGAAAATCAATTTAGTTGCCCCCCACCATCTTTTGAAGACAAAAGAATTTATCTAAACTTAATATAAATTTTGTTACAATTACAGTACGACTTTTTTAATCCAGCACCGTTGGGACCAGGCCACTACTGCATCACAGAAAATACCGGATGACAGAAATCATTCTTAACCCTAGAACACTAACCATCAATTAAAGTTACACCACTATTAACCATGGGTATATTATACCCGATTTTGAAAATATCAAAAAAATATTAAATATAAATCTTTTTTGAAATATTTTAAATGTAGGTACTTTGAGTTAACATTAATTGGAACTGAAAAACATTATTTAGGTCAGAATATCAGGTACTGAAAATTGTAATTAAAAATAGGAAAATTTGCGCTGGGTACTATATACCCACGGTTAGTGTTCTGGGGCTAAATGTAAATCTAGTCTTGCCGGCTCATTCCCCATATATATGGTCTTTTAAAAACATTGATATTATTTCAGATGTAAATATCTGAGTAACAACATAGTCTAGACCAGTGATTATGAACCGCCGTGCCTATGACACACTAGTATGCCGAAGAACTGACGGTCTGCTTATCGCACATTTGACCAAACGTTAAATAACTCACGTAAAAGCACCAGGTACAACTTTTACTCTAAGCTGCATAAATAGTTGAATAGAAACATTGAAATAAAGTACGTTCATATTTGTGTGTATATTTTTAAAAAATTCTATAGTTTTCTTTTATTACATTTAAATGTATACCCTTTGAAAATGTTGCTAAGTGTGCCGTGATATTTTCATTTGCTTCGAGGTGTGCTGTTGCTTGAAAAGGTGGAGAAACACGAGTGTAGACAAATGAAACTAAACAGTTTTATGGTTGAGCAAAATAAGATTTATCCATCAAAATTAACCAAACTACTCAGTTAACCTGATAAATATTTATGAGGATCTCTTATATTTTAAAAACAGTTTTATGGTTGAGCAAAATAAGATTTATCAATCAAAATTAACCAAACTACTCAGTTAACCTGATAAATATTTATGAGAATCTCTTATATTTTAAAAACAGTTTTATGGTTGAGCAAAATAAGATTTATCCATCAAAATTAACCAAACTACTTAGTTAACCTGATAAATATTTATGAGGATCTCTTATATTTTAAAAATGTGAAAAAGTAACATTTTTAGCTTTGTTTATAAATACTTGGCTTACGGCTACACACCATTGAAACACGGGTTCCTGAAGTTAAGCAACGTCGAACCTGGTCAGTACCTAGATCGGTGAATGTTTGGAAAGCTTGGATGTGGTGTAATGGATAATTGTTCTGAATTGTTAATTGGAGAGCGGTTCCAATTCCCGTTGGGTTCGTTATATTCAGTTACGCTCAAATACCCTTGGTAAAGGAATGAATCCACTTCTTCTCCTTCTAGCTATGGGTTAATTAGTAAGACCTGTATCACTAAAAACCATTATTATCTAAAATAAAATTAAAATAAAAAATCTTACAATCTTAAAATATTTTCTAGCCTAAAATAATTTGCAAAGAGTTGATAAGTAGTTGAAAATAAACCAGTCTAAATCTAGTGCTCTTGGGACCAGGAAACTGCCGGATAACAGAAATCACCCCTAAAAACCTATGTAAATCTAGTCTTGTCATATGTACAGGGTGTTTCCAACATGTTTGAAACATTTGAGATGTAAATATCTAAGTAACGACATAAACTAGACAAATGAAACTAAACAGGTTTATTGATGAGTAGAATAAGATTTATTCATCAAAATTTTACGTATTTGTATTAATTTTAGACAATAATTTATAAATCTAAATAGGCCGATGAACGAAATAATACACACTGTTTTTAACTTCGGTAAATAAAAACATGTAATAAAACATTTGTTTAACAAATAAAAAATGGGGAGTATCCACTATAATGACGTTTCAAGTAATAAAAATGCCAGATTAAAAATAAATCCATTAATGTTTATATATATATATATGTGTGTGTGTGTAAAATTCCACTTATATTTAAAATGTATATCTGTAAAAGGACAATATGAATAAAGGCAAAAAGAAAACTTAACCGACGCGTTTTGTCCTCTGATGGACTTTATCAAAGCAAATGCGAGGATTTTATTTTGCAACAAGTATTTATAAACAAAACTAAAAATGTTGTTTCTTTTTCAAATTTTTTAAATATAAGAGACCCTCATAAATATTTATCAGGTTAACTGAGAAGTCTGGGTAAATTATATATACCCTCTGACAAGTGGACGGATGCGTTCGTTTACGAAACTCTGGAGTCGCGATGCTGAAGGTAACATTAATCAGCTAAGTGATAAATCTTTTCACTTGTATTAATTCTCTCTCTCTCTCCCTCTATATATATATATGTGTGTGTGTGTGTGTGTGTGTATAAAAGATTCACTCTATCGATGAAACCATTATTAGTGTGAAGAATGTTTTTTCTGTGGACGTAAATAGAGAAAGAAAGGAAATACGGCACAGACCACAGTTTTTTTCCCTCCATTTTCTCATAGGATTACCCACAGATTCACCAATAAATTATCGTTTCTTTCTTGTACTGGTCTAACGTTACATGTCTGGTCTGGTGCTTCCGCTGTACAAAATCCCAATAAGGATCTGCAATATAATCGATCCTGACCAGGCATCTCGGCTTCAGTCACTTGCAATGTGGCTTCCCTCTATCTTTTATACAAATATTTTCCTGGCAACTACTCTGACAAGCTTTTTGCCCCGATGTCCCGCCTACATGAATTTAAGCGTTCTACTAGATTGGCATCTAGGTCCCGTCCTTTTACTAAATGCAGCCGCCACTTCTACAGTTTATTTTTTCGCACTTCCCATCTGTGGAACTCCTTTCCGTTTACTTGCTTCTCTTATAACTAGAATTAAAAAAAAAATAAATGCAATATCAATTGCTATCTTCTATCGTCTTTAATCCCGTTCATATTTTGTCCTTTCCTCAATCCTCACTATTCTCAGTCTTCTCTTTCACTTTCACTTCCTGTAACCCCTCCCCCCACGCGTACTAGTAGAATTCCCACCTTGCTTGGGTCGAAATGATTAAAAAAAAAAAAAGGAAAAAAGAAAAAGTGTCTATGTTATCCAGCATATTTCTATTTTTTTTTTTTTTTTTTTTTTTTAGAACGCATTAAATGCATTTAGCACCAAAGGACGTCTCTTAAACTTATTACTACTTTACTTGTAAAGTGCCAAACTATTTTAAATGTGTAATATTTCCTTTTTTGGAATACGCGACTTGTCTCCATTTTGTACTCCACACCCTGCTGTGATTAATACCTGCTTTCCACCGATGCTATTTAAATTTTGAGGAAGCTCCATTTTTCTTTTCTTGATCGTCACACAGCAACGAACAAAAAACGTTTACGTGATAACTGAAGGTGCTAAGTTTTATTTTTATACGGTTAGCTGGCAGAGAAAGGAAACTGCAGAAACTCCTAGAGGAGGTAATAAAGGAAAGCGAGAAGAAAGGACTAACGTTCAGTCGTAAGAAGACAGAATGTATGGTTGTCAGAAAAAGGAACAATACCCAATGCGGACTACGAATTGGAAACCTCCAAATCAAATACGTAAATAAGTAGGAAGTGTTTTCGACAGAAGACGGAAAATGTGACAACGAAATCCGAATGTCCATTGCAATATTGAAAGATGTCTTCCTGAAGTATTAGGAAGAAACAGAAAAATGTCGTTAGAAACAAAGAAAAGAGTGCTAAAGTGTTATGTCATATCGGTCATACGGCGGAATGTTGTTAGGACTCCCCACCACCACACACAATTTAATTCGAGTGCATTCATGTGACAGTATTAATTTAAAGCCAAGTACAATGCAACCTCGGTTCTTAAACGTCTCACATATCGGTTTTCGAACAGAATATTCGAGATGGAAATACCTCGGTTATCGAACAAAATTTCGGTTATCGAACAACATTGCCGAACTGAGTTAACCCAAACGGAATCATTTCTTAGTCGACCGCCATGTTGTATACATTCGGGTGCTGTGCTTTTCTTTTCCAGTTTTATTGTATTGTGCCTTTTTTTTTCTCTCTTTATTGGTCCTCAGTCATGGCTCCAAAGAAAGCTATCAGTGATACTGGTAAAGGAAAAAGAAAAGTTAAGAGAAAAACAATTGTTGTTGAGATTTTCTCTTCATACTCAGTTTCATATGGCAAAATCACCGACTATACTATTCTTATAAATAAAGAGATGATCATGTTTTTCCTTCTCTTTTTCAAACAATAGCGTCTCTTTTCTTCCCTTCCCACTTACGTCATCAACTCTCCTACAGGCAGGTACCGTAAAACTGAAGTGTTCGTCTATATTTTATCTGTTTAGTATTGGTTTTATTTATTCTTAGATTTAATGATTTTCATTAGTTTTGTGTCTAAACTTGTGTACAAAGTACTGTTGTTAAAGTTCAAATAAGCAATCATCTTGGGACCAGGAACGGATTAATCCATTTTACATTGATTCCTATTGGAAAAATAGATTCGGTTTACGAACGGACTTCAGGAACGAATTAAATTCGTGAACTGAGGTTTCACTGTATAGCAATATATTTAAAATGTGTATTCCAATGATATATGTTAAAAAAAAGTGTCTATATTCTCCCAAATATTATTAGCCTTGAACTTTTAAAAAAATCTCTATAAATTGCCTCACCCATATGTGACCATTTCATATCAACTTTTCAACCATCAATTCTCTTTAGGCGTTTCTTGCTTCTTGCCCAATATGCTTCTACATGATAAGTACAGGCTCCCATCTTTGGGTCAAGAAAATTCTGATTATGGTTGACAACTTAATGCTGAAACCCAAGCGCAGCTAACTCATTGTAAGTGGCCCATCCATCATTATGAATGTCGAGACGGGGGTGCGTCTAACAACATTCCGCCGGTCCTGCTATTTGACAGAGAATACTGGATAATCTCCTTGCAGATGATGAAGAATATTGAGGCAGCTGATGTTAAGATGTTCTACAGAAGGATGCTGAAAATACCATGGACTGAACATGTGACGAATGATGAACTTTTAAAGAATATGGAAACAGAGGAAATCAGAAAGCGACTGTTGAAATTTCTAGGACACACTTATGAGAAAAGAAGGCTTGGAGAATTTGACACTCACAGAACATACTAAAGGCAAGAGGAACAGAGGAAAGCAACGAATAACCTACCTAACGAACTTGTGTAAATCGTTCTCAGAATAGGGATTAGGAGAGATATCAAAAAGACAAATTTTACTAAGAGCTACAAAGAACAGGAAGTTGTGGAGAGCTATGATCGCCTAGGTCTTGACCCTTTCCTTTTTTGTATCTGCTTAAATAACATTTTTTCAACTGTAGTGCCTTAACAGACATAGAAACAGTATCAGTGGCAGCTCTGGGGTATACAAACAAGGAAGCCTTAAGTAGCTCTCTCTTCCAGGTTTTCCTCTTTCGAACTATGTGACATGAACTTTTCACGCCGAAACTAAAAGGGCTGTGAACACTTCATCAATAAACATACCAACACACTTAAGTAAGTCACACTTGAATATATTAATAAGATAAAGAGGTACAAATGAGAGAGTATATTGAACAACCTACCTAAGTAGGTACCTCCACTGAATTTTTGATACCTCAGGTTTAAAATGAATTTTTAAAAAATGAAAAACATTCTTGAAGATTTCATTTTAGATTTAATTAAAAGCTAAATGATTAACTATTATTTCTAATGAGTAAAATATTCTGGTGTATTTTAGATAGAAATTATATAGATTGGAATATCAAATATATGCTCGATTTAAAATTTTCTTAAAAGCAGCCATTTTCTTAATTTTAAGAAATTTTTAAACAAAACAAAATTATCAGTTTTAAAAATCTTCCAAAAATAAAATATATATTTCTGACACGTTATTTGAATAAAATTAGAAAATTTAAATTAATCTGATTTGAAATAAATCTTACTTATAGCATAAAAATGTTATATGCAAGCATTTTTAACGATAGGTCCTGAATTTCTTTGATCTCTATTGACATATCGCTAAGTTCTGAGGTGATAGCATCTCTTAGGGATGACCAGAATTGACATAAATTTACAAAATGTAAGTGAACGCATTTCTTTTAGTTTTTAACTACCTAGTAATTTTTACAAATTAACATATTTTCAGTAATTATTTAATATTTAATTGACTTTTAGTTAGGTTTCAAGGTGCTTTATGAAATTTGCGTTCTGTCTCTAGGTTCTTAAGTTCACTAACTTAAACAAAAAAATAATTAATTGAAGTAAAACCCAAACTAAAATAAATACATAAAATAAAATATTTAGTGAAATAGTAATTTAAAAAAAGAGTAAAACTTACTTTGAAATTTTGAAAGGATGATTTGCAAAGACGTTAATGATGAAACAAAACTGAATAAGGGAAGTAAAAAAAAAATGCAGTGCGTCAAACGACAGTTAAATTACGTAATCTTTTTAAGGATTATGTCAAGTAAAGCTTCCCATAGGTAGAATTTGAGACCGTTTATACTCTAAAATTTAAAAAAAAAATATTGGGTTCTAACTACTGTTATGTTTTTTCAATTTTTGATTCGTAAATGTACTTTTCACTTAACAATATCAACAAACCGCCGACTTGAAGCAATGCAGATTTTTAAATATTATAAATTATTTAATTAAAATTTAAAAAAAAATGAAAAATTCTTGTAAAAATTAATTATTCATAAAAAAAAAAAAAAAATTCTTCTTAAGACAATAGTGTCCTTAATAAATCTTATTTATCAAAGCAATTAAAAGTTTTTTCTAATTAAATAATTTCATAGTTTTATTGCATTTATTATTTTACAATTGAGAGCAGATTTGTGGTGAATGGGTTAAAAAAAAATCGATGATTTACTTAAAAGGCCTAAATTGGTGAAATGAAAGAATGAAGTTAATGTGAACATTTGTCATAGAAATAGTGATATCATTTCATCAATATCTTTCATTTCACCATAATTGTGTACATTGTTTTTGCCCAATAGTACGTTATATTTTTTTTTATGATTCTGAAGATTGAGACAGTGTTTTGACATCATCTACAATCAGTTCCATTATCATCACTGTGTAGATGGGGAGGCGGATACTAAGAATAGTATCTTGTGAACAGAAGGAAGCCACGTGGTATCAACAGGAAATGGTGACCAAAGTAGATGTTGAACGATTTCTATTGTGAATCACGTAATAATATAGACAACAACCCCTTTAAGGAAATTGCACAAGTTATAAGCAAAACGAAATATGAATATTTTATTCGACTCTATGCAAACAGAAACATTGCTAAGAGGTACAGGAAGTTATGGAGAACCATGATCGCGCACGTCCTGAAGGGACACGGTTCATAGAAAAGAAGAATAATGCAAATACATGATTATAATAGTGAAGAATTGCATTTCTTTCTTTTTCATAACCCGTTTCTTTCCTTGCCTTTTCGAAGTCGGATTTTCACTCTTTCTCTACGCTAATGTTCTACCCTCCATATCTTTTTGGTTTTCCTCTTTCACCTCCTACCTCTCTGTTTTCCTTATTCCCTCCTCCTTTCATTTTGCTTTCTTTAAAACTACTTGTCTTTCTTTTTTCGCTAGCTTTTCTTTCTTTTTCTTTCTTTTTTTCTTTCTTATTTCTTCTTTTTTCTTTCTTCTCATTTCTGCTTTTTTCTTTCTTCTTTTCCTCCTCCTTCTACTTTTCTTTTTTTCCCCTCCTCCTTTTATTTCTACTTTTCGTCCTACTTTCTTCTTTTCCGCCTCCTCCTCCTCCTTCTTTCTTTTTTCCGCCCCACCTCTTCTTCTTTCCCGTCTCCTCTTCTTTCTTCTTTTTTCTTTTCCATCTCTTCTTTCTTTTCCGTCTCTTCTTCTTTCTTCTTTTCAACCTCCTCTTCTTTTTTTATTCTTTTTTTTTCCGTCTCCTCTTTTTATCTTTTCCTTCTCTTCTTCTTTCTTCTTTTCCTCCAACTGTTCTTCTTAAACTTTCCTCCTTCTCTTCTTCTTTTCCTTCTACCCCTACATTTCTTTATTATTTTCCTCCTCTCCTCTCGATTGTTTCGCTTTTTCCTTCTCTTTCTTCGACTGCCTCTTCCTTTTATTTTTCCTACTCTTCCTCATATTTAACTCCCCCTCTCCCGTCTTCTATTCTCTCCTTCCGCCTCGACCTTATCTCGCTCCTTCCGCCTCTCTCTCTCTCTACTTTCTCCTTCCGCATTTCCTCCTTCCCCCGTCTCTCTACTGACCCCGTTCTTTTGTTGCTTTCTTTTACCCTCTCTTACATTTGACTCTTCCCACTCTCTCACCACTTCACTTTTACTCTTTCCCCCCCACCACACATGTCATACCTGTCTGAGCCCAAACTGTTGCCCTTTTCTCCAAGTTTTCTTTAGACACAAGATAACATTTCTCAACAGCTAGATTTTTTGCTTAGATTACCAACACCCTCGCCCCCTCAACTTATTTTTTTTTTTTTAAATAGATACATCAGATATGGATTCCTTCTGTTGTCTTAAGATCTGCATTCACTCAAGCTTCTCTCATTTTTTTATGAATAAAATAGATGTATCTACAGATTTCATCTTGCCTGACAACGCCATTGGACCTTTAAGGCAACCATAGAAAAACACCGCAAAAAAGTGTGAAGTCTAAATGAAAACTCTGCCACTGTGTGTGTGTGTGTGTGTAAAGGAATTATCGCTCGAGATATATATATATATATATATATATATAAGTTATGAAGAACTTATACAGAAGTATATGATTGGTGTATAAGGAATAATTTTATAACATATTTATGTTATAATTTTTAAATAAATAATTAAATTATATATATATATATATAATATGGAGCGATCAGGCAACTTATATGAAAATATACTTCACTGATAGCACGACACTGAGTTCAGGAACAACACAATCTAAAAGCAACATCTCACTCGAATTAATACAAATAAAAAATTTGTCATTTAGCTGATTATTGTTATCTTCAACATCTCGACTCTAGAGTTTCGGAAATAACCTCTCATTCTGTCAACTTGCCAAGAGATATCATATATATAATATATATATATATATATATATATATATATATATATACTCATTTTTTAAATATTTGGTATCACAAATATTGGGAAGTACCTATATATATATATATATATATATATGCACATTTTGTTGAATACAACAGACAAGTTGATTTTATTTAGTTTTCATACAAGTTCTTATAAAAACTAAATAAAGGTGCCTTGTCTATCGTATGCAGTGAAAAGTGCATGAAAGAAGGATTGCTGCCTAAATACATACAGACACACACACATATATATATATATATATATAATATAAAGGCTCAAAC
>CAHIKZ030002044.1:15000-20000 GCA_903632075.3 Acanthosepion pharaonis | reverse complement strand
GGATCACAAAATAGATTAAATTTATCCTGACAATATGTTAAAGAAAAATTTAAATAAATCACACGAAAACAGGAAGTAAATCTAAACTGCTTGACATAGAAAAATTTATCTGTAGTTTTATATTATTACATCTTCATAATTATATGTGTGTGTGTGTGTTACTTTGTTACAGGTAGCAGTTGTCAGTCTGGTAAAATGCTATCTGACATGAAAGTGCTTATGAAGTAGAGGTATGCTATTGAGTTCTTTCATGTGTAACAATTTGTTTCCATAGACATTCATTGGCACTTGTTGGTAACCATGTAGAAAAATAGTATTTTTCTTGCAGAAAACATGCTCTGTCCAAATGTGCTAGTATACTTTTAGTATCTGTTGTAGTTTCCATGGAGATAATTAGGTGACATTGTATTTCCGAGCATCCCTTGAATGTAAAATATTTTTCTCTCAGTGTGTTCGAGAATGTCTTCACATTTATTCCTGTTTATTTTATTTAAAAATTTTATGATTAAAAAAATAAAGCAACTTTATTTTTTGGCTTTTTAAAGAATGGTTTTCATTTTAAAAAAGTAGGTGAAAGATTTATAGGCTAAAAAGTTTGTATAATTATTGAGGATACCACCTGTCTGTTTATCGTATACATAGATACATGATTTTGCGTACTTGTGAAAGATTAAGTGGTCGTGTATGTTTGGGACATTGCTGACTCTTTTCTTCATTGTGTGATTAAAAAAATGACTCTGCATATTTCAGCTTTTTTTATTTCACGCTCCAAAAAGAACATATTAAATATCACTTTTCAATTGTTATTTATGTTTTGGGAAGTTTCTTTTCTTGGCAACATGTGTCAATCCATAACCCTGCCTTACCAAAAAACAGTCTTTATTTGAAATAATAACCGCTGACAGTGCAGGGGGTACAGAAATATTCTTGATCCTAACCAAGAATGAAATGACTTTGAGGCTAGAGATGTATACGTCATACCACAAAATTACCTTTGAATATGATCAACAATTTCAGGAGTGGACATTGACAAAGGCCTGCAAGATTGAAATGCATTTGGGATCTCCATGCTGGAAGTCAGCATGTGACTTCCTCGCAGTTGAGTAATGATGAGCATTTTTTATTCAGTGTTTGCATCATGCATTCAGGAATTCCCTTTGCCGTTTCCTTCTGCAAAAACCGGAAATTCATGACAGCCTGGAGTACAGTACTTGAAAAATCGGACAGTTTTGACTGATGTGGTTTCGTCAAAGATCCAAAACAAATTAAAATATAAATGTAAGGATTCTGCAAATTGGCACTCGATGATTGACAATTGACAATATATAAGGACAGTTTTTGTGACAAAAAACACCCAAAAAACACTCACATTTTAGGAAGTGGGGCATGTCAAAATCTTTTCAGCGACCTTTTGTAAAATCAATTAAATTCAGATTTCTATGTCTCATTATAGTCTGCCTAATATTCTAAAATGCAAAATGGTTTTCATATTGTTAACGTTTAATGTTCCACAGGTGAATTTCTTTGTGGAGCAGAAAGTTTGTCCTGTAATATATATATATATATATATAATTATTTTTTTATATATATATATATATATTTTATATAATTATTTAATATATATATATGTATATAATTATTTTTATATAATTATTTAATATATATATATATATATATATATATATATATATAATATATAAATTTTTTTATATATATATTAAATTTTTTTTTATATAATTATTTTTTGAAAAGATTATTTTTTAAAAATATAATTTAGGCTCTACTTATGTATTGAGCACTGTTTTTTAAAAATAAAAACAAAAATACGAAAGAATTCTGGATTATTTACCTAACGTGTTCTTTCCTATTTTTCTATATATTTGCACACCACATACGCATATTTAATCATTTTCCCCTGAGTAAGGTAAAAATGCCACCAAGATGCAAGAGGAACTAACTATATTTATTTTCATCTACTGGCATCTATATTCGAGAAATTTTGTTAAAGAAAATTATGTGCTCTTTGTGCAAGATGCATTATGGCATCTCTCTGAGCAAGGGAAGCTATCATTAGATCCGACATGCTTTAAATCGACTTGGCTATGAAGTACAATAATAACCAAGCAAAGTTGAATAGTGACTTATAAATACTCAAATATTCTGGCTGGCAGACAAAAATAAATACATATGTTGTTTTAATAAATAAATGGAGCTTCTACTCAAATATTGGTATCCACTAGAAATTACCTTTAAGTAATAAACATTTAGTTATATTCCAACACACATGTGCCATTTCATTCTACTACTTTTTGACATCTTTGAGGCAGTTTTATGATTCCATCCTACCAGAACTTGGCATCCTTTGGGGTGATGAACTGGATTAAGTGAATAATGAAGTCTGTTAAAGATTAATAGAAAGAATACCTAGGTTTTGTTCCTACCTCTGTCTCATGCTTGTAAAATTTATGTTTTATTAGTTATCTTCTCAGTGATAAAATTAAGGAATGCTTGGTAATATAATCGTTCTTGTTTGTCTGTAAGACTGGCATTGTATTTCAAGGGAACAATTGCTCATAAGATTTTTAATTGACCTTCATAGACAATAATTAAATAAGGCAATAAAGCCACTATGACACAAGGGATTACTGAGTATGCAAGTTTATAAATCTTGGTGATTGAGCAATAATTTTCTTGTTTCTTTGTTAAGTATTTTTTAAATGTCATGTCCCTTCAGGATAACTGTGATCATGGCTCTCCATAATTTTTTTTTTCTTTTTTATCCATGAATTATCTTGGGTTTGGAATTCAGAATTTTCCTTCTCAGACTCATTGCCACACAAGGCTAAAGAGCTCAGTCTACACTGCTATGTAATGTGTCACCAGTTGGTGGGGGTGACACGGATTAATGCTTTTCATAAGGGCATTTCCAAAGTAAAAAAAATAATCTCGGATTATAATGGAAGCAGTGATGATGTGTACCCTGAATCTATCATAAAAATCAAGAGGTGATTGTGATTCCTGAACAGTAGTGTGTTTGATTTTCATAGTTGATAATTATTTCACTCAAAATTGTTTTCTGTTGCCATAGGATACTGCAACTTTTGTTAAAAAAAAAAAAATAAATAAAATAAAAGCAGTGGAAAGGGAAAGTAATACATTGTAACCTAGGGAAGGTTACTGAATAGAATAATCAAATGAAGGTTGGTAATGAACGATAATACTTAGGACAAGAACAACATATATAAGATTCGCCAGTGGCATGTAGAAGTAGTAGTAACTGCTAGAAGTGAGTCAAGTGAATTCTACAATGAATCTCCAACTCTAGGTCATGTATAGTATTCACTACTGTATTAATCAGTTATAACAAATTTAGTATAGGAGATAAAGAAATTGAACATAGAATAAGCTGGTAGTTTTGCCCAATACCACAAACTGCTACAAAATCAAAACATTAACCTAAAAATTCAAGTCATATTCTTAAACAATCTCATCAGATTGAGACTTTCATATGGATGCCATGGATGATACCAAACTTGTTCAAAAATATCTAAACTGTCATCTGTATACAACTGTTTTCATAAATAAATGGTTTTGAGCAAGTGGAATATGTAGGCCTCAGCAAGGACTATTCTTTCAATCTTGTGGATTGGTGCTAGAGAATCACAAAGATAGAACTGTGCCAAATAACTGAAACTATGTCACTTTCAAGACTTCCAACAGCAGCAACAACTAAAATGGATAGCACATGTAGCTCAAAGAGAAAATAAGGACATAATGAAGTTTTAATGTTCCACACTACTTCAAATAAAATGTTAAGGAGGAAAACCCCCATCAATATTGGAAGGAGCTACAACAGCTACTAGACTTGAGAAATCCATTTTACTGAAAAAAATGTTTTGATAGAAAGATTTTATAAACTTCAACCGAAAACAGCAAGTCAATGAATGCCAAATGTTTGTTTATAAAGAAACAGCTAATATTATCATTACCATAAGTGTGAAAGTGACTGCAACTGACTTGGCCAGACTCTGCTGATTTCATTTGTTGCATCAATAATCATCCCCCAACCTGCATATTCAGTGTCTTATAATGCTGAAAAATAAAAGAAAGAAATGAAAACGTTTTTCATTTCAGTAAAATCCGCCTCTTTTGTTACATTTGTCATTCATCCACCCCCTTTTCAAATAACCGTAAGTCTCAACATTTTTATTTTTAATGTTTTATTCTGGAGACATCAACCAGGCTTATTTTGGTGCTAGTGGTGTGGGTATTAAAATTTATTCATCTGTGCAATTATAATTCCCTATGCATAAAATTCCTTCTGTTTAGAGAGCGTTTCCTCATTAGGTGCCCCACATTTGTTTTGTTGTGAAATATGACCATTCTCAGCTCTCTTCTTTCCTCCCATGTTTATTTGGCACTCTTATCTTCCCACCTCCCACGTTTATCATAGCCATCCATTATTCTACTCTTGTCATTACTTAATTTTCTCTCATCTTTCACCCAAGTAGGAAGTGTCACTGGACTAATTCTAATGGCTTGTCTGTTTTTATAAATTTTGACAAAGTTCAAATATACTAAGAGGATTAGAATATCTGCCAGAATGTATTTTTGGTGGTGCTAACCTTAACAACATATGTTATGCAGACAACACTATGTTGATGGCAGTTTCAGAATAAAAACTGAAAGAGCTATTAGACAGTCTAGCAAAAAAAAAAAAAAAAAAAAAAAAAAAAAGACTAATTGAAGAAAACTGAAATGCATGGTTGTCAGCAAAAGGAGCAGCTCAAGGTTTGAGTTACACATTGGGGATGGCAAAATAAATCATTTGTTAAGACTGGTTATTTGAGTAACAGACGACTGAAAGTTGGGCACAAACTTGAATGCAAATGGGAAGGACAATGTTTTTCAGAAACTGAGCAAAGTGTTAATGAACTGAGAAGTGTCCGAAAAACAAAGAGTGCTGCACTGATATGTAATGTCTAATCTCCTCTATGGCA
>CAHIKZ030002044.1:0-10000 GCA_903632075.3 Acanthosepion pharaonis | reverse complement strand
TGATGTTGTTACAGGCCTTACTTCTTGCCTATGTGAATTTTTCTAAGCTCTATAGTAAACATTATATCTGTTACGAAAAAAGAACTAAACAAAATGAACACAAAACGATCAGCTTTAAAAAAGGACTCGTAACTGGAAAAAACGAATGAAAAAAGAAAAAAATGGAAAAAGAATGTTAACAACAAATACTTTTTCACACCCAACCAAGTTCTGCGGAATCAGAATCAAGGTTGAGTTTAAGCAAGCGAATGAGCCAATTGGAGTAAAGTGCCATGCAGATTTAAATTTTTCCCACTTGTGACGAATGCAGCTATCGATTTCTTTTGCATGCTAGCATGCTAGTTAACATTTGTGTCAGTTAGCTGTTGGCTCTCATGCTGGCCAATAGAATCTTCCTGCCTATTCATGGCAGCCAGCTATAAGCTCTCACTCTAGCCAGTAGAAAATGGCTTCAAACTACATGAAAACTGCCGTAGAAGCAAGAAAAAATTGATTATTTCCACTATCGATGGGAGTTGGGAAATGCAACATTAGTCTTGGCCTTCCTCCTTAACTTGGAGCATGTGCATGTAAATTTTGGTGCAAATCTGTCAAAAATTGCAGCCATGCATTAGAAAACAAATGACCTTTATCCTGCCTTATATATATATATATATATATATATATATATATATATATATATATATATATATATATTACTTGGGACAATGTAAATTCTGTACTCCTTTACTTTTACTAAATGGAAAAATCTAAGATTTCTGGAAAAACTAAATAAAAAATTAATTAAATCTTCCTTGTCTTCTGTATTTAATATATATATATATATATATATATATATATATATATATATATATAAATATATATATATATATATAAATTTATTATATTTATAAGAGTCTTCAGTAATGGAGACATTATTTATAAACCGTGTGGATAGAGGAATCAACACAGTGTGTTGACTAACAGTTTTATGACTCATTGTGAGCTTCAGACTAACATATACACAGAAGTTTGTGTGTATAAATCTGACAGAGAATTCAGTCAAAGTTTGATAAATTTGACAAACATGTAAACTGTTTTATTGACTTGCTCGCATATTTCAACATCGTTAGATCGACTTCCTCAGATCAGAACGAAAGAAATATATGTGCATATGTTATTACATTTTGAATACTTTTACCACTAAGCTTACATACATCGGTCGGGATGAAAGACTAAAATTGTTTACCTTTTGTATAAAAACCATTAATTTAATTTCTGCTGTTTTGTTTTCTTTTCAATATTTGACAAATTTTTTTTTTATATTCTCCCAGCTTTTATGCACTGAATTTATGGTAAATCCCTATCCAGTTTTTCAGAATGCATCGAAAAGTAAATGATTCATATGTTTTAGGTATATTTTTGTATTTTCAGTTGGTAGTGGGGAGCATAGGTAGGAAAGTTGAGTTGAACATACCAATTCCAAATGGTGAGTTTTTGAGAGAGAGAAACATTTTGGATAGAACTAAATAAATGAAATCCATAAGAAGGAATAATGAAAAAAGACAAAAAGAGAAATCATGTAAAAGAGTAACTAATGTGTTGTAAGGAGAGCTCTCAGAAAGTATGAGAGATGAAAATGTAAACTCGGGTTTGCTTTTTACCATCAATACCAGACGTCAGTGTTTGAACTTAGCAACAAACCAGGCTATTGAATGCTGATTTTCTAGATAGGTATAACTTTGTCTCTCTACTTTTATTCCCACCACCACCACCACCATTGGGCCTTGTGTTGCACTTGGTTTAGTAAATATCAAACGTTGAAATAAGAGAAATGATGGCAAATGTGGTCGGCTTTGGTGGCTTAGAGTTTCAGATTCCTCACCAGTACCAAAAGTTGGTGTCAGAACCCAGCTGCAAGCCAGAATTTCCAAGGTTGATTCTTCAAGCAGTCACCTTCCTCTCCCCCCACTTTGGAGATTAGTACAATACGATGCTCCTCCATGTTCCTCCCCACCACATCATTAGATTTTTTTTTTTTTTTTTGTCAAAGTAAACTAAGTGTAGTAAATATCAATGCAGAACTGACATTTTCAGTGGCTTGCCTTGTAGCTGAGATAGTTTCATATTTCTCTCTCTCTTTTATCTCCCCTCACTTTCTCTCACCTATCTGTTCCCATCTCTCTCTTTCCAATCTCTTTTCTCTTTCTCCTATCTATTCACACTTTCTCTTTCTTTCCCCTCTCTTCCCACTTTTCCCTTCTCCTATCTTTTCACACTTTCTCTATCTCTTCACACTTTCTCTCTCTCTTCTATCTCTTCACACTTTCTCTCTCTCTTCTATCTCTTCACACTTTCTCTCTCTCTTCTATCTCTTCACACTTTCTCTCTCTCTTCTATCTCTTCACACTTTCTTTCTCTCTTCTATCTCTTCACACTTTCTTTCTCTCTCTTCACATTTTCTTTCTCTCTCTTCATACTTTCTTTCTCTCTCTCCTCTCTCTTCACACTTTCTTTCTCTCTCCTCTCTCTTCACACTTTCTTTCTCAAGAATCTCTCTTCACACTTTTTTCTCCTTGGTCTATTTTTTTTCTCATAATTTTACCCATTTTTTCTCTCTCGTAAGTTTTCCCACCAACCAAGAAAATCCATTTCTTCTCACTTTCTCTCCCCCTCCATCATTTCTCACATTCTCTCTTTTTCTTCTTTTCAGACTTTCTCTCATCTCTTCCCACTTTCTCCCTCTCTCTCATCACAAACATTTTGTCATAATCTTCATCACTTTGTTGTTTCTCCTCTTTCTCATCACTTTCCATGAAGTGTTCTGTCTCTGTCTGTCTCTCTCTTTTTTCTCTTCTCATTTTCTCTTTCACTTCTTGGTATTTGAACCTCAGGAAAATGTCAGGATTTCTTCCATTTTGGCCTTATACCATACTTAGTTTACTATATATCAGGTTACCCCAACCTGCAAGCGCTTGTCTATTTTGTCCACTTCCTCATACCTCGATTATTTTTCTTCAGACAAGCTGTTCTCCTTGCCAACTTCATTGCTATTTTTTTTTTTTGTTTTTTTGTCCCCCTGCCATTTATTGTAAACTCAGGCGGTTCAATTCCTGGTTTCTGATTCAAATTAAACTTCAAATTTCAAATTTAAAAAGACCTTTTTATTTTTTTTTTTCAACAATTTTTAATAGCATGTTGAATGGAACAAAAAAAAACCTTTTTTTGCATTTGAACAATTTTGGTTCTATTGATAAACAAAATATGAGTATTTAGAATATGTGATTTTAGTTCTGTTCTTCTTTAATTGTATCCTAAGTTAAAATGTTTTTCTTTTGTTATTAAAAATAAGTTTATTATAATTTAATTTCAACACTTTAAAATACTTCTCTCTTCTATTCTTTATTTTGTTACTAATATTTATTTTGACAAAATAAATTCAAGTGCCCAACAGCCAATTAAGGTGTATATGTTAAAATGCAATTAGGGTGTTGTATGATCATGAGTAAATGGGGACGTGGTGTAATAGCAGCTTGGCATGAGAAATTATAGATCCAAGTTTGAATTCCAGTCAGGTTCATTGCATTAATTTTGGGCACCTCAATGTGGTGTAATAGCAAGCTTGTTTCACTAGAACAGTTATGACTATTTAGTGTGTTCAATCTTCACTTGATTGCTCATATTTTTGGCCTTGTGCCACGTCTAAGCTACACTATGAAACTTGCCATTATATTAGTTTATACAGAAATATGCTTTGAAAAAGTATGAATCCATCTTTTCTTCTCCCAGCTATGGGTTAAATATCAGTGCAGATTGGGTTCTTTAGCCTTGGTTGGCAACTAGTCTACCTACTGTAGGAAAATCTTCAGCCTAATCAGTCATGAAAAGAGGCATGAACATAGTGGTTCTTGGAAATAATCTGAGTGGAACTTCTTTCTTACTAATGGAATACAAAGGAAATGGTCATAATTCATCCCAGTGTACATGACATGGTGGGTGGCATAGCTGTGCAAATCAGAATTGGTGGAACCAAGAAATGTAGCTCATCAAAACATTTACCATAGAAATCAAAAATGAGGTTAATTTAAATAATTCATTTTAATCTTTTGGGAAAGATGTTGTTTGGAAATTCCATTTCTGTAGACTATTAATTTTTTAGATCCATTCATCTTTTTGTTCTGCATGGCTCTCTACAACTTTCTAAAGATTTTTTTTTTTTTTTTTTCATTTTTAAAGTCTTTCCCTACTTATCTTTCAATTTTTGCTCTCAAATGCATTACTAATTTTTTCTCTTTCTTTTTATCTCATCCCTTTCTCTCTCTCTCTCTCTTTTAATAGACCTTTCAATTTGAAGAAATAACTTTATCTCCTCCCAAAAAACAATCAACTTTCAGTTTTATCTCATCACAGTTTCCTTCTCTCTCTTTTATCACCCATTTTTCTCTCCCCCTCTCTTTTATCAATTTGGAAATTTTTTTGTGACCTCCCAAATGTTTCTTTCTCTTATCTCCTTTCAAATTGGAAAATCTCTATAATTTCAAATTCTTTCTAAAAGATTTTTGTTTTTCTTCCATAAACACAAGATTTCTCTTTCTGAATATTTCCTTCAAATTTCTTTCTTCCTATCTCTCTCTTAGATTCTTTCTGTTGTCTTTTCATAATTTCTCTTGCTTTCAGATCAGTTCTTTTCAAATTATGGTTATGTCATTTTTTTTATTTTTTAATTTTTTTTTTTTTTTTTTTTTTTTTTTTTTTGAAAAAAATATCCTCCTCCTAGCTTTTTTCCAAAATATTTCTAATTTAAAAAATCCTCTCTCTTTATATCTTCTTCCCTTTTTTTCCTCTTTCTTTGTTATAAACTTTGGTCAGTGACGGTCAGTTTACTTCCTCATCAGTTCACTAGTTCCTTCCTTTTTATAATTTCTTGAGATAAAACATTCAGATCATTTAAAAGCTTATATTTAAAGACGCAATTATATTCAGTATAAAATTTTGTAACTCCTTCAGTGTCTAAAGAGATGGTCGGGAGCTGGGAATGTGTCAGAGGCTTAGAGTGGCCTGGTCAGTTAAGGCAAAACTGAAAAGAAAGAAGTATGAAAAAGACACTTTTTTTACTTTGATGGAAGCTTAGTAACAAAAATTTTCATTAACTTTTTGGGGGGTGAAAGGGTAAAAGTCTATCATTCTCTATTTTATGTCAAATCTCACTATTTTAAAAAAAAGACATGATTAAAAAAGAAATCTCATAATTATATATAAAATTCTGTGACTTTTTTTTCCTATCCATTTAAGTTTTTAAACATAGAAGAAATAGTCCAAATCATGCATTTTTACAAACTATAAACAAATCACAAGGGCCAAATGCTTAAAAAAAATTGGGATTTGACTCCAAAAAGAAATATTTATTCATGGTAAGTTGTATGTTGCATGCTCAAGAGTAAGAAATCCTAAGAATTTTTTCTTTTCTGTTAAAAAGGAAAAAACATTTTTTTTTTAAATATTGTTTACTATGAAGTCCTATAAAATTAAATTAAAGAAATTATTAAACTGTGAAGTAGGGGTTTTGTCAAAATATTTTTGTAAACATATCAGCTTATTTAAATTTCATCAATTAGTTTGCAAAATTAAACAAAATGTTGAGTTTGTAAATCTTGACAAAAAATGTTAGCAATAACTTTAACAATATTAAATACTGTGAGGATTTCAGCACATGTCAACATGTCAACATGCAAAAAATTTCTAGTCTATATTATAAAGTAAAATCAGATTGATTGTCTGTCACACCTTCTCTGCATATGACTTTGCTTTCATTTATCTAATGTATATAAAACTTCCCATATCTAAGTACTTCTGGCTAACACCACAAAGTTCTTCTCAAAACCATTTGTTGTTTATTTTATCAGTTTAATTTTTATGATCAGTTTAGTTTATGATGAGCCTACTTATTTTTATAATGAGGTTTATTGTAATTAATAAGTTTGTCTTTATAATTCACCCCTGTGGATGACCTTGGAGGAGATTGAAAGTACTTGAATAGGAAAAAAATATGGCATCTTCCTTAATGAATTTCATCTTAACATCAAGAAACTAATTAGAGAACAGAAAGGGTCATTATAAAAATAAATTGACATATGTCTGTCTTATTAAATGAAACATGTTTGAAAATATATATATATATATATATATATATATATATATATATATAAAATTAAGTTATGAAGAACTTGGTAATCCGTATACGTAATCCTTCTAAGGATGAAATCCTGAAAAAGAATGTAAATCCAGAGCTAATATTTTTGCTAAACACTGCTATCTGATGATCCGGCGTCCTTTAAAAAGGGCTCTGGTGAAATAAATATTATAATGGTACCTTAAAAAATCTGTTTTTTCTTTAATATATATATATATATATATATATATATATATATTAGCTGGCAACTCATATTTGAGGATACTTGTCTACTAGGGCGGTTAGCCAGTCTGTATTGCAGATGCTCGCTCAGGCACATTTGTGTTTGCTCAACACCCACAGAGCCCACCTGTGGTTTATACTGCAACTTAGTCACAGTTTCTGGGAGAGAGCATGCTATCTAGCATGAGCAACAATTTGGACAAGGCCATCACGTTCAAGCCCTTGGCCATGATAACTTTTGGCTTTGTGCTAGCACAGCTATCAAGAATTCTGTCTACCAAATTTCACTCACAAGGTTTGGGTCATCCCGTTTGGTGTCTGTCTATATTTCTGAGATGAGGTATTATGTACATTATTTACATTATGTGGGCTATTGTCCTCATCTTTGTCGCCATATTTATTACAACATTTTGGCTGTTGTACACTCCGGCCTTCTTCAGGTGGTTGGATTGTCGAACTGAACCCTTTATTTCGCTCACTGGGGGTAGACTGTTCTAGTCCCATGTGCCATGTTTGATGGATGTCAGTTATCAGTTATCTCCTGTTAATTTCCTCCGAATGTTCTCCACTGCCTTAACCGGGTATTGAACTCACACTCTTTGGGTCCTGTCACTGGATCTAACCAATCCACTGTGCCATGTGTCCTTGTGTGGTTTGGTTTTTTAGGAACTTTTCAAAAGTGCTGCACACTGGGATCAACCTTGATCCTTCCTGACAAATCGACCATGATGAGATTTGAACAGGGTCTCATTGTGTGTGTGTGTGTGTGTGTGTGTGTGTGTGTATATATATATATATATATATATATATATATATATATATATATAAGCAAGTAAATAGACTTAAGGTATCATTATCTGACAAAAACATTGTTAAATTACTCTATAAATAGGCAATTTGATACAGTGCGGTGTTGTGGGGGTGTTGTCAAAGGGTTCTGTTTTTTTTTTTTTTCTTTTTTTTTTTTATTTTATTTTATTTGTTCACTTGTTTATATCAGCCACATTTTATCCAACGATCATTTTCACAGTTATCAATACCTGTGACTACAGTAACTGGGTTATTGCACAAGGAATGTGTCATCTCTAGGTTTTGGGAATAAAATTCCTTCTTTACCTAGATTTTAGTATTTTGTCTCCTTGATACAAAGATTATCACTCACCATACATTTGACACTAGTTAACTTGTACTTCTTGTAGTAACATTAATCTACATTACTTAAGCTTTGTCGTTCATTTTCTTCTTCTCTGGGTCGATTTATTTGCATCTGATTTTTGGTAAATTTACTTTAATAAGCATCTTCCTCTATTTAATAAGAATTTTTATCTAATGGTATCAAATATGACAATATAATAACAGTATCTGATATGACATGATAATAATATAGGTACTTCCATAAAAATGCTAAAAAAGTCAGCATACTATGATGAAAAAGTTGCTCCAAATGTAATTAAAACAGTTTTATCATCAGAATTGTTATTTTATTAAGAGGAAGGATCAAAATATTTTTGATTACTTAATTAAATGTTTTACTCCTTTTTATAACATTCGTAATTTTGATTACAAAAAAAGCCGTTTTTCTTGCATCATGGTTGTACTAATTATTAGCATAGCAAACTTTGACCTCTTTTTTGTGGTGACAGACATTAATTTGGAAATTCTTGCAAAAATCAAATAATTGTTGGATTTTAGTTAAATTTTCAGAACTTACAAATGAATCAAATTATTTTTAAAATTTTTTATTAGAAAATCATAGTAAATTTTTTTTTTTTTACATGCCTCTTACTTAATTTTATGAGAAATTCAACAACATAATTTTAAGTGATTATATTAGTTAAAAGCAGAATTCTTTGAAGAATTTAAATCACGGAATTTTTTTCAAAATCTTACTATGATTCCTGTGGTTTCTCTGGAAATGATCTGACCATACAATATTAGCCCAATAGTCTATTTAAGACAATAGTGCTGTAATCCACTTCAAAGTATTTTCCTTAGGGGCTCAGCTGTCTAACCCAGCATCCATTTTACATTTCAGCTAACTCCTCTCTCAAGTTTACGCTCAATTCCCTTATTGCAATCTTCGTCCAGCCTCTGAAAATCCTTCCTTAACCTGAGAAGTCCTACTAAATAAAGATTGTGCTTCAGTAACCCTCTACCTTGAGTGGCTCTTGGGTCTTATACAGGTAAAATCTAGTAAAAAAAATAATAAAAGAAGCTATAGTTCATCAAAGGCTCGAGAGCTACTCATGATAGAGGGTTCATTGAATGAGGTGTGTGATATGAACATAAGAGAGGGTAGAGGATAGAGAAAGATTGAACCTTGACTTGAGGAGGTTAAGCTTGTAGTTTTCAGGGAAGCATCCACACAGGAGTCTGTTCCACAAAGTAGCAGTTTGCAGGAGTAAAAACTGTCTAGGTAGAAATTCCTCCTTACATCTAGAATAATGGGGAAATGTGGGCAATTCAACTCCAATCTGTATTTATAGTTTTGTATACATATAATATGTATAGGGAATGCTGATAAGTTCTCAGTCTTTTATAAAACTAACATATTTGGTCGATTTTTTTCCAAGTACCTGAATATTGAGAATTTTTCAGCTCTTAGTGTTCAGCTTTCTAATTGTATAAGGTCACATGTTTATAAATGTGCACATTTGAATATGCACTCATTTGTTTCACACACACACACACACACACACACACACACACACACACACACACACACACACACATATATATCTGTGTGGGTGTGTTTACAAATACTGTTTTTGAATTTATATTTACCTCTATAATTACATGCTGTCACATGTTTGAGGTTAGAATATATACATATATGTGTGTTTCGAAGTACATACAGTACTGTTTGTATACACATAGACAAGTGTACAATTCCCTGTTTCTCCGTTATTTTTTATTTGGTTTGAACGGTTACTTCATAAAATAAGTCTTTTACTTGGTGCACAAAGAAGACAATTATATTATTTACATCATCCCACATGTTTAAAGCACCTCCCTGTTTCATTCATTCATTATATATATATATATATATATCAATGCTTAATTATTTTATGAGCGGTAACAGTTATGTTTCAAATTATTTTGTGGACTATTAGTGTAGTATTTTATAATATATATATATATGTATATATATATATATATATATATATATATATATATATATATATATATATATATGTATATATATGTATATATATATATATATATATACATTATGTATAATAAATAATTTTTTTGTAAATGTATGTTTTTACTACAGACGATGTGTATATAACTTTCAAAATATATATATAAATGTGTGTATATTTATTTAATTTTATTGTATATATATTTTCGAATAAAATATATAATATAAAAAATATAGAAAGTGAATGAATATCATGTATTTGGTTGATTTTTTTATAATCATTTTCACTTGTATGAGACCCAAGAGCCACTCAGAGTAGAGGGTTGCTAGAGTAGGTTTCCAGCTTATTTGTTGCACGATGTATTATATTGGATGTATTTAAGCAGCAATTTTTCGTTTATCCAAGTTCAGTTAAATGTACACAACGAAAGTTCGTTTAGTATATTTTTATATTTTTTAATTTA
>CAHIKZ030002043.1:427500-431889 GCA_903632075.3 Acanthosepion pharaonis | reverse complement strand
GGTAAGAGAAATAAAGAAATCCAAGGACATGAAGAGGCATAAGGAAAGTTAGAAGGAAAAGGAGGCAAGAAAGAGTGTAAAGAAAAACTGAAGGTATAGGAGGAAAATGAAGAAAGGTAAGAAAAAAAAAGAAATCCAAGGACATGAAGAGGCATAAGGAAAGTTAGAAGGGAAAAAGGAGGCAAGAAAGAGTGTAAAGAAAACTGAAGGAGTAGGAGGGAAAATGAAGAAAGGGTAAGAGAAATAAAGAAATCCAAGGACATGAAGAGGCATAAGGAGAGTTAGAATGGAAAAAGGAAGGCAAGAAATAAGTGTAAAGAAGACTGAAGGAGTAGGAGGAAAAATGAAGAAAGTGTAAGAGAAATAAAGAAATCCAAAAACATAAAGAGGCATAAGGAAAGGTAGAAGGGAAAAGGGATGCAAGAAAGAGTGTAAAGAAAACTGAAGGAGTAGGAGGAAAGATGAATATGTGGACATTTAGAAGATTGAATTAGGAGAATTATATCAAGAAATAATTGAAAAATATGGAACTAATGAATTGAAATGATCTAGAAGGTGACAAAATAAATAAAAGAGAAAGCATGATGTACAATTGTCCGGCAATACCAAAGAAAGACAGCAATAGAATAGAATGGAAAAGAGAAAAAAGCAGAAAGGCTTATGGGAAAAAGAAGAAAAGACATGAAAAGCGAAGAAGCTAAAAGAATTAAAATGAAAAAAAAAACTAAAGAAAGCAAAAAACAATGTGAGACTAATACAAGGAATGAATTTAAAAAAGAAAGAAGATTAAAAAAAGAAATGTTAGCAAATCGTTCTCTGAGATTCTCTGCTATGTTTGAGCAAACCCGAAATTGTTTCTCAGCTTCAAATTTTATTTTGTTTACACTCGACTGTACTTTACTTATTTAGTGGTTTTCCCCTCTGAATGGAGAAAATTCTTGAAAGAAAAGCAGTTTAATGAAACTTTAACTAACATTATTTACATTATTCAGACTATTGTCCTCATCTTTGTCGCCATATTTATTACAACGTTTCGGTTGTTGTACGCGCCAACCTTCTTCATGTGGTTGGAATGTCGAACTGAATGCTTTATTTCGCTCACTGAGGTAGACTGTTCTAGTTCCACATGCCATGTTTAATGGATGTCCGTTATCAGTTATCTCCTGTTAATTTCCCTCTGAAAGTTCTCCACAGCCTTAACAGGGTATTGAACTCACACTCTTTGGGTCCTGTCACTGGATCTAACTAACGCCTTTAAATATAGCGACAAAGATGAGGACAATAGTCCAAACAATGTAAATAATGTACATGATATCTCATCTCAGAGATATAGACAGAAACTTTAACTAAGTTAAACTTTATTTATTCATTATAATTCATATGTATACCAAATAAAATGTAATTATCATCTCAATGGAAAAAAAAATATATAAGTGCAGTAATTTAAGTATTACATCAATTTTATTTTGAATTTTATCATTGGCTGTTAAGGGAAAGTAAAAATCTCCTTTAGAACTATGCACATATATATATATATTATATATATATATATATATATATAAAAATTTAAATATTTATTTAATTTGTTTCAAGACAAGAAAAACCTCAACAGAATTGAAACCTGAATAGGTTGTCAAGAAAACTGTCAGGGTTTCATTTAACTTTTAAAATTAATGCAAAAAGTTGAGTTGTAAATTTTCAATCAGGGTTTCAGTCCATTCAGCTTTTTAAATTCTGTTGTACCCCAAATACAAGACCATGAATTAATTAAATATAATTATCAAATTTTAAAATTTCTATCATATATGTATGTATATATATATATATATATATATATATATATATATATATATATGTATGTGTGTGTGTGTATATATAAATATATGATAAAATATAGTTTTAAAGTATGCTATATTTATGGGTTAATGTGCTCAATATCAGGGATAGAGTGTGTGTAAATATGAAAGTAGACATTGAAGCCAACACTCAGTGGAAACAGTTGGTTTCAAGCTTGTACACAATCAATTGCTGATCTGACAATTTTTAAGCATGAAAAAAGACTTTTGCCACTGGGTGTTGACATATATATATGCTATATATATATATATAAAAATCAAGAGAGCTCAATGTAAATCCAGAGCAAATAGTTTAAATAAAAACAGACCACTTTAAGGTTCCATGTAAAAAATTATTTCACCACAGCCCTTTTAAAAGGACTGCAGATCATCAGACTTTACTTCGAAAGGTTGAAACAAAAAATGAAAAGAAATTTACACATTTTTGACGGGCCATATTAAGCATATGTAAATTAACAAAGTGAGGAAGTGAGGTGGGGAGAGAGAAGACATGAGTGAGTTCGATGTAATTTAATATTTCTATTCTTTCATACTTAAAATTACTTGAGGAGGTCCAGACATTGACACATTTAAACGGTTAACTTAACGGAAGTTATATATTGATATAGAAGGAGTAGAGGAGAAAAAAGACATAAAAAGAAAAAGAGAGAAGGAAGTCATGAGAAAAGGTGTCACTAATTTTCTTTGGAAAAAACAGGCTCAAAAAAGACGCTGTTATTTTGTTTTACTTTGAAAGTGTTATTTTGGGGCTTCATAAAGATTATAATGTTTGATATAAATTTGAATGTCTAAACTGTCTACAAAGAATTTAATTTGATGTTTGTTAGTGATTTAAATTTTTAAAAATTTGGGGGATTTTCTATGAAATAGTCGATTAGAAAAATATTCATAGAAAGTACATTAAAAGAATAAAATTTTATTTTAAAATATAAGTTTACTTCTAGTAATCTTTTTTATTTTTTTAAAAATTTTTTATTATTGATTATTAAGTTGACATCTCTATCCATTTGAATTTTGTTCATGAATTTAACTCGTGACTGTGGTGAAATAATTTATTACATGGAACCTTAAAGTGATCTGTTTTTATTTAAATTTATATATATATATATATATATATATATATATATATATATATATATATATACACACTGATTTTCTGAGTTTGATACCTTACAAAAATAAAAACAGTCCATAATTTTTTAAAGGGGTCTATCTTGAAAATGAGAGACAGAAAAAAATATTATATTAATTTTTTAGAACATTTTTTTTTTTTTTTATTGAAAAGTAAAATATTTCAAAAAACCAACCAGCAATGATTTTTATTTCCCACAGACCAGATATATGACCAGGAGGCATATAGATATAGTCCTATTACTCAATTATTTACTCCTAATCAAGTACTCATTACCTGTATAAAAGACACTAATTCACAGAATCCTTCAATGAATCTTAATCTAATATCTTCACAATGGGCAAGATGAAAAAACACACACTAAGGACATATTTGGGACAAAATTATATACCTGCACAAGACTGGAATGGGCTATAAGACAATTTATTATCAGCTAGGTGAGAAGGAGTCAACTGTTGGTGCGATAAGAAAATGGAAGAAATACCAATTGACTATCAATCTCCCTCAATCTGGAGCTCCATGAAAGATTTCCCAATGTGGAGTGATCCTGATGATCATGAGGAAACAAACCTGAAGTATGTGGCAGCTGGGACCACAGTCACCAAGATGACCATTAGTAACACACTATGTCGTAGTGGACTGAAATCGTGTAGCACTTGCAAGGTCCCCCTAATGAAGAAGGCACATGTACATGCACATCAGAAGTTTGCAAATGAGCACCTGGATGATTCAGAGGAGGGTTGGGAGAAAGTGCTGTGGTCAGATGAGACTAAAATTGAGCTTTTTGGCATCAAATCAATTCGGCATGTTTGGTGGAAAAAAAAAAAAAAAAAAAATACTTTGACCCCAAGAACACCATCCCAACCATTAATATTGATGGTACAAACATTATGTTTTAGGCTGTTTCTCTGATAAATCTAATAGGATGACTACACTGGGTCAAGGAAAAAATTTTGGATGGGGCCAAGTACAGGGAAATCTGAGTGAAAACCTCCTTGCCTCAGCCACAACACTGAAGATGGGTTCATGGATGGATGACTCAGAAAGCATATGGCTAAGGCAACAAAAAAAAAAACAAGAAGAAGCACATTAAGGTAATGGAGTGGTTTAGTCAGTCTCAGGACCTTAATCCTTTAGAAAAATCTGTGGAAGGGAGCTGAAAATTCAAGTTGCCCAATGACAACCTCCAAACCTTAAATTCAAGGGATCTTAAAGAGGAGTGGGCGAAAATCACCCTGGGATCTGTAAAAAAACTTGGTTTACCAACTACAGGAAATATCTGGCTGATGTGCTTTGGGATAACGGTTTCTTTACCAAATACTGATACAATGTTTTTAACTATGGTGTGAAATACTGCATTTTTTCAATAAATAAATGTTCAAAAATTAATATAATGTGATT